>ML111193.1:72108-118714 GCA_003697995.1 Taxidea taxus jeffersonii | reverse complement strand
AATATGGGGAAATAGTTTGTTTTATATTTTATTACATATTTATTGTATATACGACATATTGTATGTTTACATATTACATATCATATAATTAAATAATATGTATTGATTATATATAAATTATATAAATTAAGCCAAACATTGATTTTATTTTTTTTTTTTTGTTTTGTTTTTAAAGATTTTATTCATTTATTTGTGAGAGAGAGAGAGAGAGCGAGCACAGGCAGACAGAGTGGCAGGCAGAGGCAGAGGGAGAAGCAGGCTCCCTGCCAAGCAAGGAGCCCGATTTGGGACTCGATCCCAGGACGCTGGGATCACGACCTGAGCCGAAGGCAGCTGCTTAACCAACTGAGCCACCCAGGTGTCCCCAAACATTGATTTTAAAGGTTGTTTTATAAGAGCATTGGTGCTAGATGGAAAGGGCATGAGAAGAGAAAATATATTCATGGTAGCCTTTGTAAAACATCCCTTCTACTATGAGAAAACAGTGCACAAATATGAGAATAACCTCACACCACTGAGAGTCTTGATAATTATCATTAGTAACCCAATAGTTTAAGTGATAAAACTTCCTACACATAGCATGAGGAAGATGAATGTGATTGGTAGCAAAGATAGTTCATTGCTAGAGTTTTGTAAAATTCTCAGATAAATACTTAAACTCATCTCTGCAAGCCTGATCAATAACAAAGGTATATCCATTTGTTAAATTCTAGGTCTCTATTTATGTGTTCTCTAGAACTGTAGAACTGTACATTTGACAAAGGAAGCAAATACCAGTTTGTTTGTTTTTTTTTTTTGCAAATACCAGTTTTTTAATTCTTGTTTTATTTCTAGGAAGAATCAGGAAATATGGAATGTCAGATGCAATATTTTTCTTAGTTTTCTTGCTTTTTGAATAAGCTGTTAACTCCACTGTGCAACTGCTTAAAATTATGGAAATAAAAGTCTTAACAAATTTAGTACATTTTGCATTTTAGTTTTGTTAAATTTCTATACAGGTATCATGTATTGACTAAAGTAATTTAGATATGGGACTACTCTATAAATGGTATACTTAGTATAGATAACACACACATATAAACCAATATTTAATAAAAAGATGAGAAATGAGACTCTTTTCTAAGAATATTGGTTATATCATCAGAGTAAATTTGTAAATATTTTATTTTTATTATAATTAATTCCTACTTTTGTTCTGTTTAAACTTATAAATCTTAGTTACTGAATTCTTAATTTCAGTTATTTTTTTCTTTTAAGTAGTTATACTTACTTTTAATAAGTTACATAATTTTTTATAGCATTCTCTTTCCTGAAGATATTCCAATCTTGCTTTTATTTTTTTTATAGATTATAAACACAGTTCTTATAGATTCTTTTTCTTTACTTTTTAATTTTAATTCCATTGTAGATAAGATACAGTGTTATATTAGTTACCGGTGTACAATATACTGATTCAACAATTCTATACATTATTACTCAGTGCTCCTCATGAGGAATGTACTCTTAATCCCCTTCACCTATTTCATAGTCTGTGTATAATTCTAATTTGGAAGCCTGTGCATGACTGTTACTGCTGGTTCTTGATCATCATGTTTTGTCAATCTCTCTATCTCTCTTTTTTCCCTTTTATCTCTGGTTATCTTTTTTTTTTTTTAAAGATTTTATTTATTTATTTGACAGAGATCACAAGTAGGCAGAGAGGCAGGCAGAGAGAGAGGAGGAAGCAGGCTCCCCGCTGAGCAGAGAGCCCGATGCGGGGCTCAATCCCAGGATCCTGGGATCATGACCTGAGCCGAAGGCAGAGGCTTTAACCCACTGAGCCACCCAGGCGCCCCTATCTCTGGTTATCTTTGACCTGATACCCATGTATTTGAAAAATCATTTGTAGAAATAATTTGAAGTCTGGTACAAATGACTCTTCTGCTGAAGAGAATTAGCACGGGCTATTGGTCAGGAGTCCAGCATCTTCCAGAAGTCCACATCCTTCTAAACCAGAGTTATTTTATTTTATTTTATTTTTTAAAAGATTTTATTTATTTATTTGATAGAGATTACAAGTAGGCAGAGAGGCAGAGAGAGAGAGGAGGAAGCAGGCTGTCCGCTGAGCAGAGAGCCCGATGCGGGGCTCAATCCCAGGACCCTGGGATCATGACCTGAGCCGAAAGCAGCGGCTTTAACCCGCTGAGCCACCCAGGAGCCCCTAAACCAGAGTAATTTTAACCCAAATTCAAGAATTAAGGTCCCTCACATCTTGGAGAACTACTTAGACCTGAAAGCCCATGGGAAGATTAACTTCTTTCCCATTCATTCTTACTCTTAGGATATTGTCTTCTAGAGTCCCAGATTTGAGTTTCATATGTGAATGTGGGTGTGTGGAGACTCACAGTCTCCATCCAGGAGTTCATTGGGCTTTGACTTCTGTACCTCTTAAGTAACTAAGCTGGCAGACTTTCAGCTATTTTACAACTCTATTTTTTCTTATTAGTAAATACCCTGAGGACGATATTGATTTTTAATGCTAGTCATTTTTTGGGCTATTGTATTTTCCTAAGTTTTTGGTTGGCATAAATTTCCTTGGTGATCTTTTAAAATTGCACATGTGATTCTTTTTTTTTTTTTTAAGATTTTTTCAAAAAAAAATTTTTTATTAGTTAGAGAGATGAGAGAGAGAGCGAGCACAGGCAGACAGAGAGGCAGGCAGAGGCAGAGGGAGAAGCAGGCTCCCTGCTGAGCAAGGAGCCCGATGTGGGACTCGATCCCAGGACGCTGGGATCATGACCTGAGCCGAAGGCAGCCGCTTAATCAACTGAGCCACCCAGGCATCCCTGCACATGTGATTCTTATGCTCATTTGTCAGACACATCGATCTACCTGGCAGTATTTCTTTCTAGTTGCACGAGGCTATTTTTTCTTTTTGCTTTCAATTCATTAGTTACCACTTTCACAGGGGTGAGAGTTGCACTTAAGGAATTTAAAAGGATCTCCTATGATTACCTAATCAAACTCTCAGAGAAAAGACCTTACATCACTTCTGTGATGTTAGATTCTTTCTTAAGGAAGGAAAATGTATTAGTTCATTCTGTTTAGAAAGATACTTGTTGCTAGAGTACTTTCTTCCATAGTTAATTTCCGTCCATTCTCTGTTGTAATAGCCATTCCACATCGCAGCCCACTGGTGGAACTCGAAAAAAAGCTGATTAAGATGAGGCGACCCTTTTAGTAACTTTGCATGTATGAGGGAAGAGTTGCCATGATACACATCGCTTTCTCCCTTGTAGACTTAATAGTATTAATGTTTCTCCCTAATAGAATCTTTTAAATCGTATTGCTCATCTAGTGGTATGTTCTTTAACCCACCTTGAAATTGTGATAAAGAAATGCTCTAAAAGTTTTAAAATAGGGTTTTAAGCCAAGCCTTTGCTCATGGAAGCAGTACAGCAAATGAAAGCTAAAAACCACACTCATTCAATCTTTAGCAGTGCCCAGGAACTCTGTCAGAATGAAATTACAGGTTAGAAATACAGTTCAACCTCAGACAGCACCTATGCTCATCTGAATCAGAGCCAGAAATTCCCTGTAGGCCTCAAACATATTTCGTGCTTATATTTGAAAGGTCTCCACCTAGATGGGGCTAAAGCTAGCAAGGTTGAAACCTGAGAATCAATGGTCAGTTTAGTGGGGTCTGTTTAGTACTGCTCACTGTTCTTGACCACTATGCCTCATTCCCTGTGGATTACCCTATCCTCTTCCCATCGGCTCCCAGCTCTCTCAGGTGGGTTTGACCTCTGCCCTCACTAGACTTGCACTTTTCACCTGATTTTTCCATTCTTTACATGACATAGATCTTGATGTTTATTTACCAGTATATGGCAGAAAATAAGACATGTGGAAAAATGCAAAACACCTATATACAGAAAGAGTTACATGTTCAAAACTAACCAGAAATAACATGAAATAAGCAAATCGGTGACTAGATGCTAGGGGTGAGAATTGCTGACATGAGGCCAAGATTAATTATCAACAGCAATTTCGCCAAAATTGGAAAGTCATACCATTGGCATTCCCTTCTTGCAATATTTTTTATAATATTTATTATTATAGTTATTTTTTGTCCTTCCTATTTGTGGAACCACATAAAAATTCACAGTGTGACATTACTGGTACCTTAGAATACACTGGTTCTTTTCTGAGCCAACTTATCACTGTGACCCCTCTTGAGTAGTGCTAACCTGTTGCCATTTACATATTAGTCTGAACTCATGTATGACAACACAATTACCAGAGACAAAAGCAAAGCAAGTGTGTCAACCATTATAAAATCAAGTCAGATGAAGAAATTGGACACCAGGAAAAAGAAAAAAAAAAAGGACCTTAAGGGACACCTGGGTGGTTCAGTCTGTTAAGTCTCTGCCTTTGGCTCAGGTCATGATCTCAGGTCCTGGGATCAAGCCCAGCATCAGGCTCTCTGCTCAGCGGGGAGTATGCTTCCCCCTCTCTCCCTCTAACTGCCTCTCTGCCTACTTGTGATCTCTGTCTGTCAAGTAAATAAATAAATAATGCTTTCAAAAAAAGGCCTTAAAACTGAGTAAACTTTTTTCTCAAAAAAACAAAAAAATACTATTCACTTCCTGCTGATTTCACCCAAAATCTGTGGGTAAAAATTAGTAAGCTGAAGTAAGATCATAACAGGTGGCACCCTGAGGAGGCAAGAGTGCGGTCTAAAGGCTATAATTAGTACTCAATTTTTCTACTTCATAATGCTTTTTTCCTATCCTAGATTTTCCATAATTATATAAAATGTGTTTTAGATTTTTTAAAATTTTATTTATTTATTTCACAGAGAGAGAGAGAGAGAGAGAGCTCACAACCAGGGGGAGAAGCAGAGGGAGAGGGAGAAGCAGGTTCCCCGCCGTGCAAGGAGCCCGATGCAGGACTCGATCCCAGGACCCTGGGGTCAGGTCATGACCTGAGCCGAAAGCAGAGGCTTAACCATTTGAGCCACCCAGGCGCCTGTGATTTGTAGATTTTAATAAAAAATAAAACCTTCTGTATACATATTTTTTAAAATGTACCATGTGAAAATGTATGTCTAAGACATTTATACTGCTTCACTGAGAAAACCCTTTATAGAACCTTCTTTATTCATTCATGAATTCATCTGTTTATTCAATAATTATTTCATAATTCTTACTCACTATGTAGTAGAGACTTGTACTATAAAAATTAGACATAACCTCTTATATATGACAAATAGACACAGAAAGATAGAGAGACATATAGCGAGGTATTTAAAAAACTGATGAATAGATATTATAGTATGTTAGACACCATACAATATACATAACAATGTAGGAATTAATAGCAAATTCTTTTCTTAAAGAGATTTATTTCTTTATTTTAGATAAAGAGAGAGCAGGGAGAATAGTCAGAGGGAGAAAGAGAATTTAATGCAGACTCCCCCCTGAGTACAGAGGCTGACATAGGGCTTGAATTTAGGACATGGAGACCATGATCTGAGTCAAAAATCAAGAGCTGGCCACTTAACTGACTGCAGGTATCCTGCAAATTATTTTAACAAAGAGAACAGTGATCTATTCTAACATTCAGCCTATATGCATAACATCAGGGAACCCAACTCAGAAATACCTTTTAAAGTGAGACTTGAGACATTCCACTTATGGTTAGGTTATAGAAGGCCATGAATAATCTTCACACCTATTGAAAATATAAGCTATCACAATATAAAAAAAGAAATCATACTTTTATTTAAGGCCATAATAACAATCTGTGGGCACAAAGAAATTAAAAGAACTAAATTCTTTATTTTTAAGATTGTATTTATTTGACACAGAGAGAAAGAGAGAGATCACAAGTAGGCAGAGAGGCAGGCAGAGAGAGAGGGGGAAGCAGTTTTCCCACTGATGCTGGGCTTGATCCCAGGACCTTGAGATCATGACCTGAGCTGAAGGCAGAAGCTTAACCCACTGAGCCACCCGGACACCCCAAAAGAACCGAATTCTGAATAGGAAATGTCTTTCCTAGGTGAATAGGGGCATGAAACACTTTTACATGCACTCCAGTTGCTGAGGTTAAGATCAAAACAGATTAAAAACCAAGCAGCCCAATAAAATATTTGAAATAATGGCCATATTTTAACTAAGTCTTGGCTGGCATGTTGTGTTGTAATCTAGAGGAATCCCAAGAATATTGTTAATTCTTTCAACAAGTAATTTTTTATGGGAATTGTCTGAGTAAAAAGAGATTGGGATTAAGATGGGAAAATGGAAAGAGATCATGGGTTCTAAAAGCCATTTAGAGTTAATAAAAAGAAGATAAATAAGTTTAGGAACAAATACAGAACAATGGATGGGGAGGAAAAAAGAAGATGTGAACCCAAAATCTTTTAACCAAGAAAAATACTTTTATTTTTATTTTTTATTTAAAAAATTGTATTGTTATGTTAGTCACCATACAGTACATCATTAGTTTTTGATGTAGTGTTCCATGTTTCATTGTCTACATATAACACACAGTGCTCCATGCAACATATGCCCTCCTTAATACCTACTCACCCATCCCCCTACTCCTCTCCCCTCTAAAACTCTCAGTTTGTTTCTCAGAGCCCATGGTCTCTCACGGTTCACCTCTGCTTCCAATTTCCCCCAATTCACTTTTCCCTTCCTTCTCTTAATGTCCTCCATGGTATTCCTCATGTTCCACAAATAAGTGAAACTAATTGACAATTGACTTTCTCTTCTTGACTTATTTCACTCAGCATAGTCTCTTCCAAGAAAAAATATTTTTAAACAACAAATGTTAAATAAATAGGTTTTCAGATGAAAATCTTAAATAATTTGTTACCAGCATAACCACATTATAAGAAAAAAAAACTAGAAGAAACCCTCTAGTTTAATGGAATATATCAAATAATATAAGACAGAATGAATATCAGAAAGAGTAATTGTGTAGGTCTAAATAAAAGTTCATTTTATCTTGTATCTATTCATCTTTATTTTATGTAAGGGGTTGTTGGTGGTTTAAAGCAAGATAATGATAATATATTATGAAATTTATAACATATACAATAAAAATATATGATAGTAGAGATATAATACAGGTTGAGTGTAATACCCACCTTATTGGAATAGTATAATATTATTTGAATGTGTATATTGATTTCTTATAGGTGAATATTATAATCTTAAGAGAATCTAGAATAAATATACATTTCATGGGAAAAGAATTTTCTGTAAAGTTGAGACTCCTCCTCTTCCCATTCTCTTCTCTTCTATGAATGAATAATTCAGACTTAAAGCTATTAGATAGATGAGAGCAAGTCACAGATCATTTTCTGTGTCTAAAGAAGCTTTGTGGCACAGAGCAGAGTGTCAGGACCCAAGCAAGGTGGGCATAGTATCTCCGTGGTTGGTATGATGAGTCAGATGCAAGCGGGATGAGGGGGGTGATTTTGAGTGTGGTAAGGGAGCTCCAGTAGAAAGGGTTTCCATGGAGAGGGGCTTCTCATGTGGGGAGTGTGAGCTTGAGTAGCACAGCTAAATCATCTCAAGTGAGAGACCTATCATGGGAAATTAAAGCAGAAGAGAGACTAAGAACTTCTACCCGGATAATGGTTCAGCATTGAGAGGCAAGCCCAAATGTGAGCCATGCATGAGAACTCTCCAGTGTGGTGTGTCACAGCCTGAGTAGTTTCAAAAAGGCATCCACATGGAAGGAGAGCAACATGGTTTTAGGGTGTTAGAGCCAAAGCGGTGAGAGGGGGTATACATCAGTGGGGGTAGCTCAGGGTCTAAGCCTAAGCAGAGTGAGGAGAGCACCCGTGTACTATCAATTTAAGGAAAGACCTCTCCAAGATGTCAGCCTTAGGTAAGATGAGAAGTGCATCTATACAAACAGACTAACAACTTTGGTTGAGTAGTTAAATCCCCAGGAGGATGAGGTTTTCATGGAAGGCCTGGTGTAAGGTACTGGCAACTGAGCAGAGTGAATAGGAAGTCAGAGTATAAATAGTGATAAAATAATCTGCTCAGGGAGGAGGGTGGAGGCAGAAGTATATTGATTACATCCAAGGGATTGAACAAATGAATAAATTTATTAAAAAATCATAGGGTCATATTTCTCAATGGGAATATGAAGAAGAAAAATAGAACAAACCATTTGTCTTTAGACTTAAAATCACTGATACAGATTCATATTTTTAATTAAAACATTATTTTTTTAAAAATATTATTTATTTGAGAGAGAACAAGCAAGGGGAGGGACAGAGAGAGAAGGAGAAGTAGACTCAGAGCTAAGCAGGGGGCCCCTCATGGGGCTTGATCCCAGGACCCTGACCTAAGCCAAAGGCAGGGGCTTAATAGACTGCACCACCCAGGCACCCTAACATATTTTTTATTCTTTAGAGTAGTTTTAGGTTCATAGAAAATTGAAAGGTAGATATAGAGATTTCCCTTAAACTCCCTGCCTTCACACATGCATAGACTTTCTCATTATCACCATTCCCCAAGAAAGTGGAACATGTATTATGCATGATGGATCTATATTGTCACATCATAATTACTCAAAGTCCATAGTTTACCTTAAGGTTCTTTGTGTTGTATATTCTATGGATCTGGAAAAACATAATGGTACATATCCACCATCATGGTTTCATGCACAGTATTTTCACTATCCTAAAACTCTATTGAGCTCCATTATGCATTATTTCCAATCCCTGACAACACTGCCAAACTTTTACTTTTTGCCAGAATGTCATACAGTTGGAATTCTATAGTATGTAGTCTCTTCAGATTGGTTTCTTTCACTTAACAATACATATTTAATGATTGTCCATGTCTTTTCATGGCTTGGTTGCTCATTACTTTTTAGCTGGAAATAATATTCCATTATTTGTATGAACTACAGTTTATTTATCTATTAAGCAACTGAAGGATATCTTGGTTGCTTCCAAGTTTGGGCAATTATTAATAAAATTGCTATAAACAAATGTTTGCAGGGTTTTGTGTGAATACAGGTTTTCAACTCCTTTGGGTAAATATCAAGGAAAGTAATTGCTGGATCATATGATAAGAGTGTTTTTAAGTCTTGTAAGAAACTATCAAACTGTCTTTCAAAGTGGCTATGTAAGTTATTATTAAGAAAATTAACAGGAGTAGGATATGAGAATCAGAAGGTAGTAATGTAATGTTAACTCCTAAATCTTGATGTTGGAAATAAACACTAAATTTTTGGGGTAATAGGTCATTACTTGTGATGGTTTCTTTGAGTCTATTTGTTTAAGCCAAACTGATAGGATGGAAGGGAGGGCTGCAATCACTTTGCAGTCAACACATGCTTTTTCCCAGTCATTCAATCAAACACCAGTTTAAGATACTGATAAAAAAAAAAAAATTGCAATGTGAAGTCTGTAATGAGTTAATTTTAATCTAGGAGGATAATCCTTTTCTGACTATCTGTAGACAACTAAAGCTTAAAACCTGCCCATGGAATTCTAGCCTGCCCATAACCTTTCCTTCCTGCTTACCTGCTTATGGATTTCAGACAACTTTAGTCAACCAACAATATCACAAAGCAAATTCCTTATAGTGTATTTCTCAATATCTTTATCCTCTACTGTTTCTGTTTCTCTGGTTGTACTCTGGACGATACATTACTGGTTCAAATGGTTCAGGGGAAAAATGTTTTAGTATACTTACAAATTTTCTGTAAATTTTGATTGTTTGCAAAATATTAAGGCAAGCGAATAGAAAGTTAAAATGGAGAACTTAAAAGGAGAAGTTTGTTGGGTGAAGAATGTAAAATGGCAATTTCAGGCAAAGGAAAATATATGTAGAAAGGGACAATAAAGGGCGTCTGGGTGGCTCAGTGGGTTAAAGCCTCTGCCTTCGGCTCAGGTCATGATCCCACAATCCTGGGATCAAGCCCCGCATCAGGCTCTCTCTGCTCAGCAGGGAGCCTGCTTCCTCCTCTCTCTCTGCCTGCTTCTCTGCCTACTTGTGATCTCCATCTGTCAAACAAATAAATAAAATCTTTAAAAAAAAAGAAAGGGACAATAATAAAATAAATTGTGTAACCAATGACAGCTGCTTATTATGCTTATGGTGTAGTTTTCAGGAGGTATGTGGGCAGAATAGAAAATGAATCCTGAGAGCATGGTTGGGACCAGATGGTGATGAACATTTTAAGTCATGTTATGGTATTTGTACAATCCAGGAACAAAATTAGGTTGAAGAAGATAGGAAATTACTTTTGCGGTGTAGTCTGCAGGAAATATCTCCATGATGGATGTGGCCAGGGAGAAAGGGTTAGGATGGGAAGGGCTAAATAATAGGTTCATTCAGGATTGTAGAAAGAAATTTTATGGTGCTAACACTATGTACATAACCCTACTCAGGGGACAATGAAAGGTACATTTAGACAGTGACAGAGGGGTTACCAAAAAAGAAAAAAAAAGTTCAATTTGAGATGACATCAGCAGAATTTAAACATTGATGTATAAGGAAGTGAGGGAAACAAAGGTATCAATGGTATATCCAAAAGCTTCAGCTTGAAAGTAACTAATTGATTATGCTATAGGCAGTATAGTGAATTGCAGAAAAGAACAGAATCCAGCCAGAATAGACAAAGAGTTCATTTTAAGCCAAGTTTGACTTGTGTTACACAAGTGGTGATAATTGAACAGTGTATACAGTGTTTTAATATATATACTTGAATTGTTAGAGGGCCTTAAAATTTGGGTATTATCAGGAGGATGACATACATAACTATTGGACAGCATGAAAATAATTGGAATCAAAGAAAGAAATGGTATTTTTAGATAAGAGGACAGAAAGTTGCAAAATGTTTTCCCCAAATTCCATCAATTATTATCATCTATTCTAACAGACACGGGATGGGAAGGTATAGAAGGAAAGATTTGAAAACAATGATAATCCTATCCATGTGCTCCTTTAGAATAATTTTTCTAAATGTTTTCAATCATAAATATACTTAAGCATGGTATCTGCAAGAGATGATTATCTTTTATTTGATTTATACATAAATGAGTTATTCATGCATATTTTAGGTACAAATTACTTGAAAGACTTGAGAATATTTATCTGCTTATTTTTTTTGCAATTAAATATGCAAAACCTGTTTCTCTGGGTCTCTAGTATTCTTTACTTTTTGCCATTTTGTGACATTTTGAAAATAGTATACCAAATAGAAAAGGCATGATCTGCCCTTTAGAAAACAATGGCACAAAATGCTTACATTTTCAAGGCTGAACAAATGACTTGAAATGGATGAAATCTGTTCAAAAAGAAGCCGATATATCCTAAGTCACAAAACGCTAATTGTTTTTGGGATGGTTCACTTTTACTGTTTTGTTGTTGTTTTTTTTTTTTAACTTTTCTCCTAGTATATGGTAACTTTTTCATGCAAAATTCTTAAGTAACCTGTACATTACTTGGAGCTAATGTAGGGTGCTATCTGTCAGAGTGAGAACATCTAACAGGATGCTGCAGTGGAAAAGGAATTTTAACTAGCCTCTTCTTTATATTTTGAAAGAAATAATCTATTGGTAAGTATGTGATAGTTCAGGAAACAGAAATTCACAAGGGACTTATTTGGATTTAGAGTAACCTCTGGGTTTATTTTGACCTTATTTCTTCTTTATACAATGTGGATCTGAGTGTTAAGTACTCGATGGGCTGATGAGCTGCAACATAGCTGATTGTTGAATTATGATAAAATGAGATGATGTATGTAAAATGCTCCGGTGTAGATGTTCTTTTTGTTATTGTCACAGCTTCCACATTTTGGAAAACAGTCAGCCTGGTTGGTGTCAATACCAATTACAGTGATAGTTGAGTCAATCTCCTACCTGCTCAATTGTAATGTTCACACCATAATCCTATTTACTTCAAGATGTTGTTGTAATGATAAATTGCAGTTTTAGATATGAAAATACTTAGAATATATTCAGCACTTGTCACATACTATATTTTTGTTCACTTCCAAGTACCATGAAGTTGGATTACTTTGTATGTACCAAGATGCTGCAGTCAATGAAATCGTGCATTTCTGAAACTCATGATAATCTAACTCAAAAAGTCTTTTAAACATGAATGGTTATTTATCCATAGAATATGATTATAATTAAGGGCAAGTTGATATTGAATTAATATCCCATTTTTCCAGTTTTTGAGGGCAAACATCATTAATCATGAATCTTAAGTTTTAGTTGTTTCTCATTGATAGTATCCTTACCATATAGAAAGTGGTCATCTTTTGCTGAAGTACAAAATACCTTGTGTGACATGCCTATGTAAGTCTCTAAAATACATTTAAAACATTTTCTCTAGGACATATTTACAACACTAAAAAATATGGCCTTTACTCTGTCATGTAATTTGAATTATATGGAAAATTATTTTCTAACAGTATTCCAGATTTCGGAATTGAGGATTGTTTGTATCCCCAACATTTTCACAGTTAAAATAACTATATTACAGGTTCCTGGATTCCTCAGTCAGTTAAATGACCAACTCTTGGTTTTGGCTCCAGTCCTGATCAGGGTCATAATCTTGAGCCCTGCTTCGAACTGCAGGCTTAGCTTGAAGTCTACTTGGGATTCTCTCTCCCTCTTCTTTTGCCCCTCCCCTCTGCTCATTCTCTCTCTCTCTAAAATAAATAAATCTTTAAATAAATAAATACATAAATAAAATAATTTTATTTTGTTTAATTGGACTTTAAATGAAATGCTATCAATCCATACCTAGTAAATTTCTCTGTACCTTATTTTTTTGCATGTTAGCCGTTCCTGAATTAAAATCCTCAAATTTGGATGAAAATGGCAAAAGTAATTACTTAACATTATATAGAGTTTTGCCATGTACGTAAAACTTTCAAATGGATGAGTAAAATTCTCAAAAATAGTTTTTAAATATATATTTCAAATGATATGGTACATTTGCTTGAATATCAAATTTATTAGATAGGTTGGTAAGGCATTATTATTCTATGTTATAGGTGGGTCTTGAGACACCGAATAGTTGGGGTACTTATATAACAATATCAAAATAATAAGTGGAAGATTTAAGGTATGCAATTCTGATTAAATGAATTTATAAGGAAATGGCATAAAATGATACTGTAATTTTGCCATACTACATTCTACCGATCTTAAAAAGCATGTTTTTGTGAAATAAGCATTAATTTTTAGATGTATCAGCTCTAAAAGAATTTAAAATAGGATGGGAACACTACCAGTGAATTTTTCACAGTAAAGTACAAGTAGCTTATTACTCAACATTCTTAATATACGTTTAATCAGGAAGACATGACCTATGATTATAATTGTGCACTTGAATCCTGAAAAGATATGTGTGATTTGATGAAAGCTGTTCAAAAACTTTTCTGTAAGAAATAACATTTATTGTATCAAAGGAATGCATAAGTACTTATTACCAGAAACCCTTGGCTTCTCCTTCTAGCCCTCACCCACCCTCAGGAATGTTACATCAGTAATTTTAACAATAAACCTGAATATCTATTTTTTAATATTTCAGATTAACACATACCTATTCACTTTCTGCTATGAAAGATAAGGATGCAGCTAACTTAAATCTCCATTGTTTATCTCATATACCTATACCATATTTTGATATTTACATCATTATATGTAGTTTCCAGCTGCATGACTTTATGATTTATATCACAATTTTGTACAATATGTATTTAGTTACAAGTTTTAGATAATGTTTGTCTTAGGAAATGTAAAGATATTACCCTCTATTCCCTCATGATTAAACTTTGTATAAGTTTTCATATCCACAAATAGTTATATTCTGTTCTATAGCAATCACAGTTTTCTGGGTTTTAGCTATAATTGATTCTAAAAGATTAAAAAAACCTGAAATTTCACTTACATTAATATATATATTAATATATGTAAAATATATATACATATATACATATATGTGTATGTATATTTCACTACAGAGCTAAAGGAACATTAGTCCACTATAGCAATGCATGAACCATTCAAAAGAAAATGTTCTTAGCAGGACAAACAGTGACAGTCATATTTCAGTATTTTTGAAGAAATATATATTTATTGCCATTTGGGGGATTTTTTTTTCTTTTTCTTTTCCTTCAGAAGCCTACTGTGTGTGTGTGTGTGTGTGTGTGTGTTCTAAAATTTTACTGAGGTATGTCTAGGCATGGGACTAGAATTTATCCATTTCAGTGTTTGTTGGACAACTGCTATTATGACCTTCAAATCTAGGAAGGTTTCTTCAATTACTCTTTGGTGAATCCTATATTTTCAATCTCGTAGAACTCATTATCTAGATCACTTGATATCGCTAATGTTTTCTTTTTTTTAATATTTAAAATATTTTATATAAAATATAAAATTTATATAAAAAAGAAATATGAAAAATATTTCTTTTTAAAAAATATTTACAGAGAGAGTAGAGGTAGGGGGAGTAGGAGAGAAAATCTCAAGTGGACTCCACACTCAGTCTGTGGAGTCTGAGGAGGGTCTCAAACCCAGGACCTTGAGATCATGACCTGAGCTGAAATCAAGAGTCAAATACTCAACCAACTAAGCCACCCAGGTGCTCTTTTTGTTTTCATATCTTTTCTCTTATATTTGCTTATGGTTCTTATATCTAGATACTATTCTAAACATTTCAATATTTTGTAACTTCTAAAATTTCTGTATGAATGCATACATAAACTTATGCATGTATGTATTTATTTTTCTAAATACTCCTTATTTTTAGTATATTGTCCTTTATAGGTCTGGATTTAACTTTCAACTCAAGTTCTATTTCTGATTTTACCTATACACTTGTATTTGTACAAATTATTTACTTGTGTTTGTACTTTAATCTCTATATCAATAAAACAGATAAAACATTGCCTATATGATAAGTTTCTTATGAGAAATTAGTGGATGCATATATACAAAAATTTTTTTAAAGACTTTGTTCATTCATTTGACAGACAGTGATCACAAGAAGGCAGAGAGGCAGGCAGAAAGAGGGGGAAGCAGGCTCCCTGCTGAGCAGAGAGCCTGATGCAGGACTCAATCCCAGGACCCTGGGATCAAGACCTGAGCCAAAGGCAGAGGCTTTAACACACTGAGCCACCCAGGTGCCCCATATAAAACTTTTAAAATGTATTATGAATGAAATCAACATATTCTTATATTTATAATTCCAAAGTTACTAATAAAGAATTGTGGTTTTTTTTTGTTGTTTTATTTTGTTTTATTTGTTTGTTTATTTGTTTTTGGTCCTTTTGTTGTTGTTGTTAATCTTTTTAAGTTCTTTGAATTTTTTCCCCCCCGGACTCTTATACTTAGTTTCTTATAAGAACACTCTTTCATCCTGTCAATTTTATTTGCATCTCTCTTTACTCTTAGCTGTCTGTTTATATTTAAGTGTGTAAATTCTGGTAGCAGTTGGAATGTTGCTGGTAGTGGTAGACCCTAGTGCTTCTGCAATAAAATGAAAAAAGTGGATAATTAAAAACATAACTGTTTTGCTTATAGTGGAAAGCCATGGAATGAGGGAGTAAATAAACCAAAATTCAACTTGGAGGGATTAGCCCTTCTCAGGTAGCAAATTACATTAGTTTTCCACGTCTGTGTAACAAGTGATCATAGACTTCACAGCTTAAAATAATGCAATTATTAACTCACAGATCCACAGTGCAGAAGGCTAGGCTCTACTGGGTTCTCTGCTTAGGTTCTCATAAGGCTACAGTCAAGGTATAGAGATACTCAAGTTCTTTCTAGAGACTCTGGGGGTAAAAAACCATTGATAAGTTCACTAAGTTGTTGGCAGAATCCAATTTCTTCTAACTGTAGGACTGAGGTCTTGATTTTCTTGTTGATTGTGAGTCAGGGACCACTTTCATGTTCTAAAGGATACCCTCAAATACTTCATCTCAACATCACATGTTGATGTGACCCCTCTATCTTAGCAATTGAAAACTTGTCTCATATCAATTTCCTTTCATTCTTTGAATATCTCAGAGTTACTCTGCCACCAGCTAATGAAAATTTTCTTCTTAATTTTACCGACTCAACTGATATTTGATTAGAGTAAGCCCACACAGATAATCTCCACATGTTAAGACAATTGATTTGGAACTCTAAAGACATATGCAATATTTGATCAAAGCTAATATCTAGAATAATATCCTAAATAATGTTCCATGAGCACTTGTAAATAATGTGTTTTCTGCTGCTATTGTAAGGAATGTTTTCTATGTCTGTATTGTTCTGTACAGATCCATTTGATCTAAAGTATTGTTTGAACCAATGTTTCCCTATTGATTTTCTGTCTAGCTGATCTAGTTATTATTAAGAGTGAGGTATTTAAGTCCTTGCCTATTATTGTATCATCTATTTCACCCTTCAGATCTGATGTTATTTGCTTAATATATTTAGATGTTCTGAGGTTGCTTGTAGATATTTTTAAAATGGCTTTATCCTCATAAAAATTGAACCATTTATAATTTTTATTCCTTGCTATATTTTTTGACTTATGTCTATTTTGTCTGCTGTAAGCATAGCTAGCCCTGCTCTCTTTGCTTCTATTAGCATGGGATAGCTCTTCCATCCATTCACGTTGAGATCATGTGTGTCCTTAATGCTGAGGTGAGCCTCTTATAGGCAACATATTGTTGGATCTTGCTATTTTATCCATGTACTACTCTCTGTCTTTTGATTGGAAAAATTAACCTATTTATAGTTAAAGTAATTGTGGATAGATAAGCATTTACTAATGTCAACTTTTCTTTGGCTCTTTTGTGGTTCCTTTGTTCTTTTCTTCTTCTATTTTTCTCTCCTTTCTGAATTGGTGATTTTCTTTAGTGGTAAGCTTGTATTCCCTTTGTCTTTTGTGTGTCTACTGTAGATTTTTGCATTGTGGCTACTATGAGGCTTACATAAAACATATTATAGATAGTAATAGTCTATTTTGAGCTGATAACTTAACTTTGATTACATACAAAAACTCTACTCTTTTACCACCCCACCATATTTTATGTTTTTGATGTCACAGTTTAGCTTTATATGTGTTGTGCATCTATTAATAAAATATTGTAACTCAAGTTATTTCAATATTTTTGTCCTTTAACTTTAGTAGAGTTAAATGATCTTGCCATTTTAAAGTATTAGAGTACTCAAAATTTGACTATTTACATATCTTTATCAGTGTGTTTTATACTTTGATGTTATCTTTTTACTAAATGGTATCCTTTCATTTCAACTAGTAAAACTTTCATCACTTCTTGTAAGGAGGTCTAGTGATGAGGAACTTTCTTAGCTTTTGTTTCTCTGGGAAAGTCTTTATTTCTCTTTCATTTCTGAAAGACATTTACCAAGTAAAATATACTTGCTTGGCAATTTTATTTCCTTTCAGTATTTTAAATATATCCTCTCACTGTCTTCAACCTACAAGGTATCGCTAAAAAATCTTCTGATAGTCTTATGGATGCTCCGTTATATGTGAGGTATTTTTTTTTTCTCTACTGCTGCTTAAAATTATCCCCTTGCCTTTGATTTTAGACAGTTCTACTATAATGTCTTAGAAAAGATTTTATTATGTTTGAATTTTGGGGAGACTGGTACACTTTATAAACTTGATATTTAGTTCTCTCCTGAGATTTGGGAAGTTCTCAGTCATTATTTCTATATATAAGTTTTCTGATCCAGGATTTCTATTTTTTGTTTGTTTGTTTTGTTTTCATTTAAATTCCAATTAGCTTTGTGCTTGGTTCTTCTATTTTTTTTAAATAATTTCTATGTCACCATTAAACTCAATTTGGGACACCTGGGTAGTTCATTAGGTAAATATTCAACTCTTAATTTTGGCTCAGGTCAGGATCTTAGGGTCATGGGATTAAGATTCACATCAGGCTCATACTTAGTGAGGAGTCTACTTGAGATTCTCCCTCTTTCCCTCTGTCTTTCCAAGCCCATGCATGCTCTCTCTCTCTCTCCCCCTAAAATAAATAAATAAATAAAATAAAAAATACTTAAAACAATAAAAAATAAACTTCCCATTCTGTGTATTGTTTTCCTGATTTTATTGAATTTTCTCTTTTTTCTTGTAATTTACTAAGTTTTCTTAAAACAATTATTTTGAATCACAGATTTTTTTCTTTGTGGTCAGTTACTGGAAGTTATTGTGTTTCTTTGACGACACCAGCCATGTTTCTTTAATTTTTCATATTACTTGAAATCCTGCATTGCTGCCTTCACATTTGGAAAAACAGTAAATTTCTCTGGTCTCTACAGACTAGATTTTGAAAGAGAAATACACTTCATCAGTCCTGTTAGAGGTTTTGAAGCATTTTTCAACATTTTTATATGGATATGCCTACTCCACATTTCTTGTTCCCTCATGGAGGGAACTCTTAAGATTGTATGCTTTCTCTCAAGCCATCAAAACCAGGTCAAATGCAGACAGCCTCCTGTTTGCTTGCTTTCCCGAGGGAAGTGCTAAATGCTCATCTGTTTGTGTACTTCTAATTCTGTAGTTGGGCTGTCTTTCTGGGAATGGTCCCTAGTCTGCAAAACTGTTTCAGTGTCATTGGAGGCGGGCACCAGTAGTGGGCCCTGGCCTGTGGGTGGGTTGTGTGCAGGTGAGGCCTGTAAAATATTGACAATACCCGTGGGCTAATTTGGAAATCTGCAGAGTAGTCATCCCTAGTAGCTCATGGGCAGGCTTCCTGATAGGGTTTGTGACATGGGTAGTGGGATCTATATCTCTTTAATGTTCTCCATCTCTCCAGGAGTCCTGGCTGCTATTCTCCCAGGTGCTCCCCATCTTCAAGTCATGTAGCAAACCTCAGTTTTCTGGATCAGGAGATATAGAAGTCTATTTTTTAGTGTCATCCCACACATAGAGGGAAATCTGGCACTCCCTCATATATTTTCATCAAAAAGAGTGATGTCTCTACTGGAATTAAAAAAAGTTTAATGTTGGGGGTCCTGGATGGCTCAGTCAGTTAAATGGTAGGCTATTGATTTAACTTCAGGTAATGATCTCAGGGTCCCGGGATAGATTCCAGAGTTAGCTCCACGCTCAGTGTGGAGTATACTTGAGGATTCTTTCTCTCTTCCTCTGTCCCTCCCTTTGTGTATGCATGCTCACTCTCTCACTCTCTTTATAAAACAAATAAATACATCTTTAAAAAAGTACTTAGTGCTATAAATATTGCATAAGTTAATGAATAAATTATAATTATTTATATGTTTGCAATATATATTTTTATTGTTACAATGATATATATTCAGTTCAAATAATGGTTTAGGGATTAATGCAAGGATGTAACAATGGTATTAATGTAGGATAATGAATAGTATTTACCAAGGAGGATAATGTGAAAATATGTGCAAATGATAATAAGAAGAGACAAAGTCAAAAAACAAATGTGAATGGTAATGATTTATTACTTTATAAGTGAGATACACATGGGCTTTATTCTACAGTTTTGTGGCAGTGAAAATAATGACTTTTACCACAAAAATGATCAATTATTTCCTTTTTATGCTTTGAACCTTCCAGAAGAAAGAAGAACAATATATTTAATAGCATACATTAATAACACACTCCACAACTATAATTAATGGGTGTCAAAAAGCATTGTCACTGAATAAAATTGTTAAAAAGTCAAAGTTTATCTTCAGTGCACTGGAATTTTAATTTCTTTGCTATAAAGGAAAGTTTTCAGTTCAGGATCAGCTGAATTTGGAATCTTTCTTATTCTCTTATATTCCGTATTTCCTATTTCCTCATAAAAAGTCTTCTCTGAAGTCATTTCTCTTATTAGTTGTAAATTATCATTATAGCTCAAATAGCTATAGTTCTCTGGGGTTGTATTTGAATAGGTATAAAAAATGGTTGGTAAAACAAAAGCTTTTAAATTAAAGAAATGAAATAATTGTAGAAATTCAAACGTCATGAAACTGCTTAGATGAAATAGAGCCAAAAGAAAGGCGACGTTAATTTTTCAATCATAAAATCCAATCCCATAAATTGTTATACAATTCTTTTAGAATAAATATGGTTTTTAAGATAAAACATATTTTCTACATATAGTCAAATAAATTCACATAGTAGATTGAACTACTGCTTATTGAGATTTTGGCTAGAATTACTCTATCTTGAGATCTGTTTAAAAAAAAAATGACATCTTTACAATACAACATCCCAATCCATGAATGATGCCATTTATTTATGTTTTATATAACTTCTTAAAATAATGTTTCCAATTTTCAGTGTGCACATTTTCTACAGATACTGTTAGATATGTGTTTTGATATTGTTATTTTGTACTTCAGTACCATCTTCTTTGTGGAAAGGAAGGTAGATTGAATGGTGACCAGCCCTGAATCAATGTCAAATTTCAGCAGCATAGCCATGGTAGGCGTATATACCCTAAATCAATGTTGTCCAAAAGAAATACACTGAAACCACATGTACAATTTTATTTTTAAAGATTTTTTATTTATCCATTTGAGAGAGAGATCACAAGTAGGCAGGGAGGCAGAGAGGAGGAAGCAGGCTCCCCACTGAGCAGAGAGCCCTGTGCAGGGCTGGATCCCAGGACTCTGGGATCACGACAGGAGCCAAAGGCAGAGGCCCTAACCCACTAGGCTATCCAGGCGCCCCCACATATACAATTTTAAATGTTCCAGATGATCAATCAAGAAATTAAAAAGCAGCAACTAAAATGAGTTTTAAGGGGACGCCTGGGTGGCTCAGTTGGTTAAGCAGCTGCCTTCGGCTCAGGTCATGATCCCAGCGTCCTGGGATTGAGTCCCACATCAGGCTCCTTGCTCAGCAGGGAGCCTGCTTCTCCCTCTGCCTCTGGCTGCCTCTCTGTCTGCCTGTGCTCGCTCTCTCTCTCTCTCTCTAACAAATAAATAAAATCTTTTAAAAAAAAATAAAAAAAAATAAAATGAGTTTTAAAATTGTTTCATTTAACAAGTATATACAAAATATTATTTCAATGTGAAATAAAAATAAAATTATTAAGTTAATTTATATTATTTATTTCATACTATGTATTTAAAATCAATTATATATTTTATACTTAAAGTATATTTCAATTCTGATTAGCAATGTTTAAATCTCTCATTAACTACTTGTGCTAGTAGTCACTGTATTGGACAGCATAGTTATTTACCATGGAGGTCATTAGTAATTTCCCAGAGTCATAAAGGAGTATGATTAACAAGTATTCTCTTTACTATCTTTCCCAATTAAAATTACTATTGATGTTAATCAGTCATAATTACCCAACATGTTGAGAACACGTTTGTGTTTTATAAGAGTAAAAAAGCATTATTTTTCTTGATTTAAAATCTGTGTAACTGGTCAATAGAAAAGAAATAAAACAATGCAAAAATATGAAGACACACTTAAAGTAAGTGAATATCTGTAAACCAAAGAGAACCAGTTAAGTGTCATTAATATTTTGGTTGATATCCTTTCTGACATCACTGTGTGGATATAAATAAACTATTCATGTATTTAATTTATAATATTTCATATGTAAAACTCATGAATTTATGAATATTTACATATTTTCACATTTTTCCAAGCACAATTTCTGGAACAGAGAACATTCTAAATGATTTAAAATAAGTGCCATCAGTAATTTAGTGGAATGAGGTAATCTATCTAATTTCATAAATTGTTGCTCATCCTATTAATGAGGAAAAGAAATGCCATTGAAAAGCAAGTGCTTAAATCAAAGCAGTACAGGACAACTTGTCAGTAAAACCCCTCACAGTGGATATTTCTCTTGGTCTTGAAGTGTTTGACCTTTCCCAAATCTGTCCCTATCCACATAGTATCTTACTTAGATAATTGCTCCAAAAATTAATAGAAGTTAACTATATGAGAATGAAGGTTCTATGTAGGCAGTTCTTAATGGTTTTATGTTTCTTTGTTTGTTTGTTTTGTTTTGTTTTTCCTGTGTTGTATCCTCATGTAGATATTGCTTAGGTGTAGGAAGGAAATAAAAATGAGCTACATCAGAAGAAAGAAGTATGCCAAAACTAAAATTACTTTTCATCAGAGCCCTTCCATGAAATTTCTAAAGCATTTGCAAAGTTGCAAATTTGACAAATATTTGCAAGCAATGAAATCAGTCTGCACTTGCCTGCAGTTAAAATGCGGATACAGCCTGCATTTAATACAATGAGATGAAGTTCCCATTTTCCTGGAAATATAACTTGCCAAGCATAAACTTCTTGTTCTACAATGCTGCCACTGCTTTTCAATGAATGTGTCACATTAATTAAAGTGGAAAAAAAAATCTGTGCAACTTTGAAAAATGTTTTCCAACCTGACTGGATAAATGCTGGAGTTAATGAGGTCAGGTGTGCCTCCAATACCATGCAAGATTGCTGTCATCGCATCAAAGGGAAATGCTGTCTACATACTGTATGTCATGTTTCCGATCGACTATTGTACAAATGCATGTCTTTGGTTACTAAGTTGACAATGAAAAGAGGAATTGGTAAGGAAACAGAATAAAAGTGTGACGTGTTTTTAAGAAGGTTCTTGGAACACTGAAAAAAATAAAATTAAATACAAAAAAGACAGTTCCCTAAAAGTTTAGGTTTATAGAAACCTCAGTACAAAACTAAACAACCATCAAAACAGACAAGCCACCGCCACTGTCACCAACAATAAAACACCTGTTCTGTGAACCACAATATTCTGTTAATAAGATTTTCTAATGTTCTTATGCAATTCCAGCTACCTGATCTCTAGCCCTGTGTGACTTATGGTGTGGTCAGTCGACTGAGTCAATTTTCAATCTGTCATCTGCCTGTGATAATGTAAGTACAAACAGTAAGGATAAATATATAGAACATTTCTAGTAATATAATGGAATCATTTATGACCACAGGAGCCAATATTTTTTTAATCGACCTGGGTTGTATATTCATGGTTTTTAGTTTATTTTTTCTAGTTATTTACTTGTATTGTATGTTGCACACATAGAATTAGAAATCAAAGGTATAGCTCTCACCCACCCTCCAACAGTTTGAGAAGCATTTGTCTAGGCCACTGTCTTGAAAAACTGTTGACAGACTAGGTCAAGACCTCAAATTTATCATGACACCAACCTGTCAGCAGATAGATGGTATATATAGGAAAGGGTACAGGTGGCTTAAAAGTCAAGAATGATGCTTTAATCAATTGATTTATTCTTTAACTTCAATTTTTCACCTTGTCCCTGATGGATTTCATGTTTGTCTTATGCTTAATGAGAGCCTCTCATTACCTATGATGTAGGCCTGTATGATAACACACTTTAAATGATGCCTACGTGCATAGGTATCAACTATTTCTCTTAGTCCTCTACCTCGTGAGGAGAGTTGATCCATAAGTGAAATTATTTGGTCTGTACATTTTAATGTTATAGAACAAATGCTGATGGCATTGATCCCATTCTTAATTCCACATTTAGAATGCAGTTAGTTTGCTCATAAACACACACTCAGAAAAGAGGAAAGCATATTTTATTTAGTAGCTATCAAGGCAATCTAGAATAGTTCCCAAATATGTCACCACTGGGGTCTTCTCTATTAACTCATAATTTACAGAGTGCTTACTTTTAAGAAATAATAGGTAATAAAATATTCCTGGGACGCCTGGGTGGCTCAGTGGGTTAAGCTGCTGCCTTCGGCTCAGGTCATGATCCCAGGGTCCTGGGATCAAGTCCCGCATAGGCTCCTTGCTCGGCAGGAAGCCTGCTTCTCTCTCCACCTCTGCCTGCCTCTCTGCCTGCTTGTGTGCTCTCTCTCTCTCTCTCTTTCTCTCTGACAAATAAATTAAAAAAATATTAAAAAAAATATTCCTTACTGTTTGTGTTGTATTACTCTTTAATATTGAATGACTTAAAAACAACAACAACAACAGCAAGGGCACCTAGGTGACTCAGTTGGTTAAGTGTCCAACTCTTGATTTCGGCTCAGGTCATGATCTCACAGTTGAGAGATAGAAACCTGCGACAGACTCATACACTGGGAGTGGATGCTGCTTAAGATTCTCTCTCTCTCTCCCTCTGCTACTCTCTGTCTCTCAAAAAATTAGTTAGTTAATCAGTTAATTAATTTTAATTTAATTTAAAAACTTTGTTATCTTGTTTATTTGGGATTCCTTCGCTAACCACTTATATAGTCAATAAATAATATTTATGTTTTCATAACATTGACATTTATTTATTCAAAAATATTGTCAGATACAGTGCTGGAATTAAGGATCTTATGCAAGGAAAATATTTATAACCATATACGCTAATGAAACAACCTAAGAATTTTATTTATTTTCATTTTGATTTTCTCAGTAATGTAGAAAGATAATCTAAATAATATATATATATATAGATTAATATATAAATGATTTTCAGAAACAGTAATTCATTTTATTTGGTAAGATATTAATTAATAATACTTTTTATCATTACAATCATCACCACTGTTTAGAAAATAGAATGAAAATTTCCAGGTAGTCCTTCTATAAAATAAATTTCATTATTAGTAATTATAACATTAATAAGGTTTTTCCATTTATTATCATTTTTAATCCAAGAACAATATATAAAATACCTAATCGTAGAAGGAGAAGCTATAATATATTTGAAAGGATGCATCTAGAATAAACTTCAAGGAGACTGGCAACCCCAAAGTAAAAGATCTATATTGGCTAGGTATGGTTGGCTTGGTTAAGACTGGGTGGTAAGAATATTGTGAGAGTCTGGGAGGTTATACAGATAATGAGTGATAAAGCTAGTATTAGAGTTCAAGTCACATGATCAAAAGTCAATGTGTTTGGGGTACCTGGGTGACTGAGCTGCTTAAGCTTCTGGATCTTGATCTCAGCCCAGCTTTTAATCTCAGGGTCATGAGTTCAAGTCCCATGGCTGGTCATGGAGCCTCCTTAAGCAAACAAACAAGCAAATAAACAAAGTCAATGCATTTAAATTTTCAGTGTATTTTCAAGTTGTTCTCACAGATGAGAGTGTGTGCAGTAGCTAATAGTTTAAATTCTGGAATCACATTGCTTTGGTTTGAGTTGTGGTCCCAGTATTTTATAATCAGAAGTAGAATATTGGATACATTACTTAATCTCTCTGTGCCTTAGTTTCCTCATATATAAAATCAAGAATATATATATATTATATATATTATATAATATGTATATTATATAATATATATTATATATATTAATATCATATTATATTATATTATATATTATATATATAATTATAATAGGGCCTCATTGATAAGGTAGTTGTAACAATGACATGCCTTAGTAGATAATATATAATTCAAGAGTTTCAACTTGTGTCTGGCACAGAGTAAGCATTTACAATCATTTTATAGGGCATGATTTGTCATAGTGAGGGCTAAAAGCTTCACATAGGTTTATATTTACATGATTTCCTGGTTTATTTAGCAGTTTGGTTTATTAGTCAAATAATTGCATTTGTTTAGACATAAATACTAATATTCTAAGACATTTAAGTACTTTTTACCCAAATGGAAGGAATAAATGTATAATCATTTAATTTTAATACCACTAGCAAATGAAGGTGAAATACAAGTAAAATCACAAAATGATGTGTCTAGACATTTATATCACATTCCTCAAGCCAGATGTTATTGTGAAATTTTAGTAGCATATATATATATTACCTGGCATAGATGATTCTGCAAGAAGCAGTTGTCAGTACTTGTCAAATTATCAGTTGTTAATGTGCAAAATAAAATATCCAGAAGAATGAAGATGAGCTGCATAGATGTCTCTTAAGGCAAGACAACTGGCAACATTACTGTGAATTTTTACCACCTGAAGTGAGTGTGTTTCTAAAATGTTGCATATGGCATTCTGCATGAGTTAAGTGAAAATGTGATGTTGCAAGGTGACTGTAGCTTTGCATTCCTAACACATCTGTCCAAAATAAACATTTTGAAATATATTTGTATAGGTGTGATCTTCCTGGAAAGAAGTCACATCATAGCATTCAACCAGCAAAATTGAGGCTTTGCTGTCAGAGAAGAGAAAATCCACTGCAAATCTCAATAATTCAATAAAATATACCTACCATTTAAGGCATTTACAGAACTGATTTAGCCATTGTCATGAGCTGTATTTTGTCCCTCCCAAAATTCATATGTTGAAGTCCTAATGTCCATTTCTGATTGTTTTTCATATAAGAGTCCTCATGGAAGTAATTAAGTCAAAATGAGGTCTTTGGGCCTGGGTCTTAATCACATGTGACTGATGCCTTGTAAGAGGAAGTTTGGACACAGAAATGCGAAAGAGGTGATGTAAAGACAGAACTTGATCATCTACAAACTAAGGACAGAGGCCTGGAACAAATCTTTCCTTCAGGGTCCTCAACCAAACAAACAAAACAACCAAACAAACAAAAACAAAACAAAAAAACAAGAAAAAAAAAGAGCCCTGTAGTTACCTTGATGTTGGATTTCTGCCTTTCCTTTTTTTTTTTTTTTTTAATTTTATTTATTTGACAGAGAGAAACACAGCAAGAGAGGGAACACAAGCAGAGGGAATGGGAGAAGGAAAAGCAGGCTTCCCACCTAGCAGGGAAGCCAGTGCAGGGCTTGAAACCAGGACATTGGGATCATGGCCTGAGCCAAAGGCAGATGCTTAATGACTGAGACATCCAGGTGCCCCTGGACTTTGTCTCTCTGCTCCTAATGTAGAAAAATCTGGGGGTGCCTGGGTGGCTCAGTCGTTAAGCATTAAGCCTCTACTTTTGGCTCAGGTCATGATCCCAGGGTCCTGAGATGGAGCCCTGTATTGGGCTCCCTGCTCAGTGGGAAGCCTGCTTCTTTCTCCCTCTCCCATTCCCTGTGCTTATATTCCCTCTCTCACTGTGTCTCTTTCTGTCAAAGAAATAAATAAATAAAATAAAATTTTTAGAAAATCTCTTAAAAAAATCCATTTCTGTTGTTTAAGGCACTCAGAATGTAATACTTTTCTTACAGCAGACCTAGCAAACTCGTACAGCCATATCAACTTCCACTGATACTTACTTGACAATTTTCCACTTTGCCATCAAGTATGAGTTTTTTATATCACTCTTGTAAGAAGAAAATAATTTTAGGTTCAACATTTCAATGTATCAACTCTTGTCTTTTGAGTTTCAGAAGAGGAGACTCGCCAGTCATATAGAAAAATTAAAATCAGTATTGATAATTACTTTCATAAGAAGGAAAGAGTAGGAGAGGCTATTTGAATAACAATTGCCAATTTTTATATTACAACTGGCCAGAAATTGTGGATCTGGTTTAAAGGCCCTGCTAGAGTTTTGCATACTTCAATTGGAATATTTGGGGCCTAAAGCTTGGGAGAGTAGGCTACATGGTTTCGATTCTGACATCAATTTTTTTTTTTTTTATTTTATCCAAGGGGCCCATTGAAAATGCCAGAAATGCCTATTTTTGTTTTGTTTTGTTTCCAAATACAATTATCCTGGGCAAACTCAAATGGGTTGGGTTGCCCCATGGCACCTCACTTTTCCAGAAATGGCCCACATGCAAGATACTATGAATAAACCAGTATAGGACTGATTGCCTTTCCTTAAATAATCCATCATCTACTTGAGAAGATAAACAGACAAGCAAATAAATTATACTACATCATGATAAATACAGTGATACATGTATAGTATTGTACTAGCAAAGAGGAAGATGAAAGATGAGCAATCGAAGAGTAAAGAAGTGAGAAACCATTGACTGCTTCTGGTTTATGAAATCCCAGGGACACTTGTGATTGTTAAAGTCCAGGTGTGGAAGAGACTGCTTGTTCCCCATTTCCTGGCCTCCTTAAGAGAAGTTTTAACCTTTGTTACAGGTTATTTTGGGTACTTCAGGTAAGTCATGATTTCCTAGCCCACAAGCTGGGCTGATATTGAAAGCAACTTATTTCACTACACTTTTATGCATGATACAGCCATCTATTCCACAGCATGAATTTTTAGAAATTGAATGTGAATGATTGATTAATTAGATATCACAAATTATACATTTCAAACTGCTATTGGTTTTAATGCCTAACAAAAGGAAACTATACCTTGTGAGTCAAAAAAGCCAAAGGAGTTCACAGCTCCATCACTGACCTTGTAGCTCTTCTTGTTTATTTCTTAGAAGTTATAAACTGGGTTGCAACAAAAATAGAGTAAGGTCAGGTGCAAAGGTGACAGAGATGAGTTTACAAATTGAAGGGAAAAGAAGAAGTGATCAGTGTTTATTTTTTCAGTTTTGACCTTTGTAATTTGGATTTTTTTTTATAATAATGAAATAGTAACTACTGAAATCATTGAAAAAAAATTGGCAATTGTGTGAATAGCCCCTCAGGTTCTTATTGAAACAAAAAATTGTAAGATCTCTGTAGATCATGTAAGTTTTCTCAAAAATACAGCTCAGATCTTATCAGAGAGAATGTATTTTCCTTTTTGTAACAACATTCAAGTAAATATAAGACGTCTGAAATGTAGATAGATGCATAACACATACAATCAATCTTGTAAAATACTGATTAATGAACAATGTGAAAAAAGCAGTTACAAGAGAAAAAAAGTTTAAATATATATATATAACATATTATATATTTAATTATTTATAAATAAATATATATTTATATCTATATGTACACAATATACAATATATCTATATGTACATAAATATATATTTATTTCTAAATATTTCCAAATATATATATTTATTTCTAAATATATATTTATTTATATTTATATATAAATATATATAATGTATTATATATATCCTATGTATTTCTTTGTCAGCTAGCATCAATCACTAATATATTCATTCTTTTTTTTTTTAAGATTTTACATATTCATCTGAGAGAGAGAGAGAGAGCACAAGACGGGGGAGGGTCAGAAGGAGAAGCAGACTCCCCGCTGAGCAGGGATTTCCCAATGCAAGACTCAATCCTGGGACTCCAGGATCATGACCTGAGTCAAAGGCAGTATTCCAACCAACTGAGCCAACCAGGAATCCAATCACTAATATATTCTAACATATTCTTACTTTGAAAATTTTGGCCTTAAAAAGGGAATATGTACATACATATATATGTATATATACACTTAAATTTATATTATTTCCTATCCTAGAAAAAGGTAATTCCTCTGTCATTCACTTATTTTAAAAACTGAGGTTTTGTGGCCTCCATAACTTTACATAAACCCACTAAATCTGTGGGTACATATTCTTCCAATATATTCACTATATTTTGGAAACATGTCTGTAGATTTCTTATAACACAATTATCTTAAAATAAATCAAAATTATTTTAATAAAGAACTATTATGTACTTGACTATAATATTAATTAACAAAGTTAGAATTCTTTCTTATTAGCAGATCAATGCCAAGCTTACTTAGTTAATATAAAGTAAAACATTGATCTGCTTAGATTATTTATGTCAAAATAAAATATTTTATGTTTTGATATAGACATGGATGGAACTAGAGCATATTATGCTTAGCGAAATAAGTCAACTGGAGAAAGACAACTATCACATGATCTCCCTGATATGAGGAAGTGGAGATGCAATGGGGGTGGGGGTTAAGGTGGTAAGAAAAGAAAAAATGAAACAAGATGGGATCGGGAGGGAGACAAACCAAAAGAGACTCTTAATGTCATAAAACAAACTGAGGGGGGTGGGGGGGAGAGGGGTTTGGAGAGGGTGGGGGGGTTACATTGTTTAAAAAAATAAAAAAAAGCTTAAAAAAAAAAAAAGAATTAGTCACTAAAACAAAAAAAAAAACAAAAAAAAAACCAGAATTCTTGGTTTTAAATCTTCAAACAATTGAAGCGAAAGGGTAATATTATTTATTTCACACATAATATAGTCTCTTCATTGTATTTTATTTATTTAGCCTAAATATAACAAGAAATTGATAGACATTTTCTAAGAAACTGTGCTTTTTTATGTATATATTTTTGTAACAATACAGTATAAAATAACTTTTATATACTTGAGTTTTAAATTCTAGAGTCCATATTTTTAACATAATTATTTCAGTGGTATTTACTTTTTTTTAAGTCTCTAAATTTTATACAAAGTTGTGCAACGTTTTAAAAGCCTTAACTTTCTTAGACAGCTACAGGATTGGAGTTTCTATACTGGAATACAAACCGACTGTGTGTGCCACAGATCATTCAAACACTGGTGTGGCTCTCCAGGGTATGATGAGAGAATGGAGTAATTTCTGCTTATCTTTGTTCCACATTAAGTGATACATATTTTATTCTGGGTCCTGGTACACAAATGGGGGATCCCTATAAAGACAACCATCATTGAATGGAGATGTAGACATACAGTATTTACACATAGAAAATTACTTTACAAAAATGCATTGATTCAAATAGTGTCCTCATATGTAAGAAACAATGCAAATTGATTAGAAATTACCTGATAAATTTGGAGTATACATGAATACTACTATGATGAATGTAAAAACAAAACAGAACAAATACCAAATTAAGAATGTTATATCAGATCCAATTTTAGTGCCTCCAACATCTGCTTTCCATTTGGTCCAAATTGGCAAGGTCTCGCTTGGCCCCTGGGCTTTAGCAACTTGCTCAGTAGAGAGTTCTGACTGCACTACAGACCTTCTTTACTTCTCCAAAGAAAGTCCAAACTAAAGGTTGCTCAACGGGAGATGGGGGAGATGGGGTAACTGGATGGTAGGTATTAAGGAGGATTCATGATGTGATGAGCACTGGATGCAATATGCAACTGATGAATTATTGAACACTACATCTGAAACTAATCATGTATTATATGTTGGCTAATTGAATTTTTAAAAAAGGAAGAGAAAATAGAAAGGAAAAGTAAAGAAAAAAAAGAAAAGAAAAGGAAAGAAGAGAAAAGAAAAGAAAGAAGAAAAAAGAAAAAAGTCAGTTTAGGCAATTCCCTTGTTTGCCAGAAGATAGGACATTTTTTTTATCAATCAAGACCTGGATTTCAAAAATCAATGCCATGAGATTGCAACCCACAATTAAATATTAGTATATAAGCTTCACTTCAGGCTCTATTTTCCAGATTATTCAGATTATAAAACATCTCTTCCTGGATTTTATCACATTTTTAAAAATAAAAACTCACCAGGTATAACTTTGATATAAAGATATAGCACAAGATTTATATGAATTCATCCTAATAAAATATTTATTTTGTTTACATGTACTTCAGAAGTTAATAATTTCCCAAAGGTAAGAATTCATTTTGTTTAAATTTCTGTTTTTCTACCCCAATAATAACAGGAACAATTATAGTAATGCTAAAATACTATTAAGAGCTAATTAGTTTCCAGGATAATTTTCATTTAATTTGAGTCTTTATAACTACTCTGTGAATATATATCTTTAAATTCCTTGTATTTCTCCTGATGCTTCATTTATTCTAATAAAGGCTTGTAATCTATTTAATGGTTTTGTGATCTAACCTCTGAGTGTCTGTGTGTGTAACTTTGTTAATTCTGTTACATTGTGGCATACTTTTAGTGTAAAATAAATAATCATCACAATTTTTATGCAATACAGTGAATGTAATCTTGAAAATTGATATATTTTTGTAATATGTTTCAGGTTGGATTATAAAATGTCAGAGAAAAAATAGAGTAAACCATACATGAAAATTCCTGAGAGTAAGCAATACTTCAGGGAACACACCAGGCATTGTTTTCCTAAATTCACAATGTTGGTATCTCCAATGTAGGATGATATGGTAGAAAGAGCATTGTACTGAGTGCTAATGACAACTTGTAGTATTCTCAGTAGTGGAGAAAAGGTTTAGGGAATATTCCTTCATCTTTCAATTCCTTCATCTCATTATCTGTACAATAAGAAATTTGGACAAGATCTTCTCTTGGGTCTACTCTAGTTACAAACTTTGTAATATTAATGGAAAACAATTTAAAAATAAGTCAAAGCTTGTTCTAATGAATATTATTTCAAGTTACATTGAATAGTTTAAATGAATAATATTATATTAAAGAGATCCCAGAAGACATTAATGACAAAAAGGGAAGGGGAAAATAACATGGTGAAAATATAAAACAATTTTTGCATTACTATTCGAAGTCTTCAGTTATTATTTCCCATTTGATCTGACTTCTTGTAGGTCATTATAAATGTCTCTTTTTTGTATGTTTGTATTGCCTTAATACTACAAATCTTGCAAGAAATTTAGTAAATATATCAGTGAATTTGAGCAGTTCTAAAATATGTGTTTTGATAATTATTCATGTATCTGCTTGTATAACTTTTTCTAACAATGATTATTAGTAGACTGGAGTGATCTGGAAGACCAACATTGGCCCTATAGAGTAATCAATCTGACTTTACTTAGTGTTGTAGTTTCTCTTGGGAGTTGTTACAAAGGAAAGGATAATTCACTCTCTGTCCTCTAATTCAGGCCAATTCATAGGTTAAACATATATTTTGGGGGAGGAAAATTATTAAAAGTAAAATAGGCTAAATCAGCATAGTCTACTGATTTCCTTGTTGAACCAAAGGTAGATTATAGTGAAAGCCCCAGAAAATGTGAAAATTTGTGTTAGTAGCCATATATATGACTATGTGGCATGTTATAAATCTGCCATGAATTGAATTCACATTTATTTTAAAGAATACATGTTCACATACTCTCTCATTATTTATGCTAAAAGATTGAAACAGATGTAAGCTGTATGAATTTACCCTTTAACATCTATATCAGATATATTTGGACTCTATTCATTTGGGAGAAAATTTCACACCCTCTCAATATTTCTATGAATCCTGTGAGGCTCATATTTTCATATTCACTTTATACCTTACAATATTTCTTTGCAGAATCTTTGATAGTTATGTATCTTATCATATCACTCTGATCCAGGCATTGTCTTTCTGGGTCATCTGAATCCAGAAGAATAACTGAGATATATCTGTGATTTCCACTAAAAACAAGAACACAAACAAATTTTAAAAAAGAAAGGAAAGAAAAAGAGAAAAAGAAAAAAAGTGCAAGTAAACAAATACAATAAATAATTTTGGACTTTATAATTCATCATAAAAATGATAAGATCTTCAAAGAGAATATTATTTAAAGAACTGCGATGAGACTGTGATTTTGCCCTACTTTCAACCGAACAATTTAGCTTACTGCACTTTCGTGGATGCCAGGAGAACAAAAGAGCTTCTTGGTTCAGAGAAAAGAAATTTCTTGCTTAGGACAGAGAAGGAAATATAAGCTTCGTGTTTACATCAACTCAACTTCCCTCACATGTTCTAGTGGTGTCATGCAGTGCTTAGACCAGTTGTATGCTGTACATCCAGTGGCTCTGGGCCTCAACCAAGGAAGCCCAAACCTAGGAAATGCCCTGTACCAAAAGGGGGTGCAATAAAACCTGTCCAACCTTTGCAACATAAGGGAACCTTAACTTCTTTTTTTCTTTAAGATTTTATTTATTTAGTTGACAAAGAGATCACAAATAGGCAGAGAGGTATGCAGAGAGAGGGTGGGAAACAGGTCCCCACTGAGCAGAGAGCTTGATGTGGGGCTCAATCCCAGGACCCTGAGATCATGACCTGAGCCAAACACAGAGACTTAATCTACTAAGCCACTCAGATGCCCCAAACCTTTACGTTTTATCCTGAACAGTAAACAAATGAGTCCTCTGCTCTGGCAGAAGTGAGTATCTCTATTTTCCAAAGCATTTCTATACAGTCATCCTTTAAATCAAAGTCCAGAACAAAAATTGGCAGTGACTCCACTGAAAAGTTATGGAGAAATATGAGAGAACTATGGATCATTGTCTCCTGATTGTCTCACTTTATAATAGTGCTATATAAAACGATCAGGGAAGGATTTGTTCTTTAGCCTTTCTTTTTCTTTCTTAGTCTACTTTTTGGTTATCCCTTCAATTCTTTTCGTATATAATACTAAGAAAATTAACTAATATTGCACTCAGTGACTCAAGATCTCAGACCCCAGTTTCTGAGTACTAATAGGTAGTGCATCCTAGGAAAAATACTTGTATGTATAGAGAGAAAACATGAAAAAATATCAACAAATAGATGTTAGTTTCTATAATTTTAAATCCTTAGTAATTTTTTGAGAGAATCAACAAAAAATTGATTTGCCACACAGTCCTATAGACCATATGTTTAAAACATGTTTTAAGGATATACATATAACTTAAGGGCTAGTGATATAAGAAAGGTGTGTATCACCTCTAAGTGGGTCTTCTATCTATTTAATCGTTTTATAATTATATCTGCTTAAAGCCTTTTTTAAACAAGGTATATTACTTGTCATTTGCATAACAACTATATCCTGAAGTGTCTATGACATTTATTTTTGTTTAGCTTAAATATTATCTGTAAGTCACTAAAAACCTTAAGAACAACAGACTTATACATCAGAATTTCTGGGTTCATGATCCGGCCACATTAATGACAAGCTCTGTGATCTTGGACAAGAATGTTTCTTCTCCCCCCGACACACTTTTCTATAGTAAGCACGGTAGTGAACATATGTCCAAGTAACATTTGGGTTTTAAAATTCCATGTCAATAACAGGAAGCAGAACCACCTACTCTCTAAAGCAAACCATTTCAGTCTTATTTTCATGTGAAGCGACCTCTTCCATATCACCAAAAGGAAGCCTACCACTCTTGATTTAATGGATGGGTCACATTTGACCAATAAAACCACAGAAGACAAGGTTGCAATATTGTACATTAAAGCCACCTGAGCACACTATGATTACAGGCAATGGTTTATTTTGATAACCTTTTAAAAGGAAAATTTAATCAAAGAAAGGACAAAGTACAGGGTGTTTTCTTTTTAAGATTTTATTTATTTATTTGACAGAGAGAGACACAGTAAGAGAGAAAACACAAGCAGGAGGAGTGGGAAAGGGAGAACCAAGTTTACCGCTCAGCAGGGAGCCCGATGTGTATCTCCATCCCAGGACCCTGGGATCATGACCTGAGCCAAAGGCTGAAGTTTAACGACTGAGCCGACTAGGCACCCCAAGAATAGGATGATTTTACAAAAGTGATTTAACAATGAAATCACTATAAAAAGAGATACTAAAGGAGAGGTTACTACACATACAATTATGCTTGGTTTCTTGAGAACTTTAATATTTCTTCTGCAGATCTAATTTATCTCATATTTTCTCCAATACATTTTTAATACACTTCTTACTAAAATGTTTAAAATAGACACCAACCAAATACAATTTTTAAAATATCACGTGAGATACAGCAAATCTGACAGAATATTATTTACAGGGGTGCTTGGGTGTTTCAGTTGGTTAAGTGTCTGCCTTCACCTCAGGTCATGACCCTGGGGTCCTGGGATTGAGCACTGCATCAGACTTTCTGCTCAGCAGCAAGTCTGCTCTTCCTCTGTCTACCACTCTGCCTACTTGTGCTCTCTCCCTCTCTATCAAATATGTAAATAAAACCTTTTTTAAAAAAGAGTATTATAAAAAAAAGCAAAATAAACAAGTGGGGACATTTTAATCTATTATGGCAATGATGGAGCTAAGATCTCATTGAGGTTTTTTTAAATGACCAAATGATATCAAGTAGTATTTTCTGTAAGTTTAGACTTGATCTTAGCCAAAAGGCCGAGAAGCAATTTTCTGTAAATTTAGGAGACCGTTTAATAATCAGCCAACATACACAATTTCAAAATCTATTCTTGAGAGTGTTGAGAGAATGGAGAATTAGATGTGAACCTTGAAAGGACCAGTAACTACAATATCTGCCATTTTGTTCAGTTCCATTTTATCTAGTAGATATAACTTTCTACGAGCTTCCTTCCTTCCTTAAAGAGCTTAAGAAACTTCTAAGGGCAGGAAAACCTTCATCAAACTATATACATATTTTTAAATTTCATGAGAAAGTCAATGTTAAAAGTTTACTAACAACTTTGAAAAGTAGTTGAATTTTCAATCAAATTTCAGCACCACACAGATAATTTATAACAAACATCAGGTGATTTTTAGCATTTTCCCAAATTAAGATTGAAAGAAGCTTTTAAAGATAGTTATATTTCTTCTTGTATACCTCATTAAAAGAGAAAAATAACATTACATTTTTGTTCTTAGAACCTCAAAGTTTGAGGATCATATTAGTAATTAACAATGAAAGTGTCTCAAAAAGGACAAGCAAGAAGATAGCTTCTTTCCAAAAATGCACAATTTAGTCAAATTAGTGTATATAATTATTATTTTTTTAATTTTTCAGATATAATGTATTAAAGCCTTCCAATGGAGAGCATATATTTACCATATCTTATTTTCTAAAACTATTTTGCTTAAATATGTTTTTCCTTAAGTAGTTTAAAATAAAGCCTTTCAGTTAAAGATGATAGATTTTTTACAGGTATTTTCTTTAATGCCTTCTCAATTCCCAACAAAAAGACAAAAAAAATATCTGAAAAGGGGGGAAGCATGTATCTCACAAGGACAAAAACAAATAGGGGAGAAATGGCAAGCTGGCTTTTTTTCTTCAAAGTGGACAAAGAAACTTACCAACGATTACTGACTCGGAATAGAATGCAAACATAAACAACAACGACAACAAGAACAGCAACAGGAAGCTTAACTGTCTTCTGGGCATCCTGCAGAACTTAGGATAGGCCCAGATTCTCCTGACACTAGGCACAATTTCACGTGGTTCCAGGATTTGAAAGAGGAAGAAGGTTTGAAAGATCCAGATAGACTTCTAGAGAATTCCTCACCAAAGGAAATACAGTCTAAAGGAAGTCAGGCACAGTTGAGATGGGAGCACCCATATGGAAAATAGAAGGACTAGAAGAAATGTATTGAATGTTGTGGCAGTTTTCCCACTCCTTTTCTTCTGCCATGCCCCTAGCACTCTTAAATTCAAACCATCACCCCTTATTAAGAATGATAGATTTCTCTATAAAGAAAAACTACAGAACTAAGAAAAGACATTTAAATAATGACATTTGATTATTCCCCAAAGGAAAACCCAGTAATATCACCCTTAAAGACACTGCAGTAAGTCTTATTATGCAAATAGAAGTATATAGTAGTCCTGTTTAGTTTCTCACTCTTTATCATGAGCTAGTTGGTAGTTAGGATCACCAGAAATTAAAGAAAAATATGGTCATAAAAGAAAATAAAATTAAGCTAAATCACAAGTGAATTATAACAGATAGTACAAAAAAAAAGAAACAAAAATTATCTTCAGACCCATGCATCTGGAACTGTATGACATAAGAAAAAACACACACACACTCACACACACACAATTGATTTAAGTGAAAATGATAGATATGATGTTGGAATTATTTCAAAACAGGTATTTAAAATGGGATTTTCCCCAAAATATAGACATTACTAGGTCCCCACATAACTCAATACAACTTTTTATAGTTATAAGTAGAAACAAATGCACAATGTATCCAAAACTTTCTAGTGAGTTACATTCTAAAAAAGTAATTAACTCACTATTCTTTGTTATATCACCCAACATATATTTGAAATTATGTTTTTAAAATCATATATTTTGGTCATATTAGATTATTATGGAGCTAGGATCTATAAACTCAAAAATGAAAAAAAATCAAGGAATTAAATAACAATCACAATATTACTATGGGATTAAAATTCAAAAAAGATCAAATTTAGGGCATGAATTATACATTAAGCAGTTTTGTTTGGTTGGAGTTATGCAAAAAATTACATTAATGCATCATCAGCTGCAAATAGTGTAGTTTGCTTTGCCAAAGAAAATAATGGAAGTTCTAAGTTGATTTATTTAAATTCTTCACTTGAATCATGATGGAAGTATAGAGCATAAACTAACTCTGAAAATTTCCTAAGCTCTTATACTTTTATGTTATATGTTGGTATTTTTCAATTTAGTGAGAAATGCTAGCTATATTAATAAGCAACAAAGCCAGTTTACATTTACACAAGCAAATCTTTTCTCTTTTCAATAATAGCTTAAAACTGTCTTTTTGGAAAACACCATACAATTTAATTATTATTAAACAAAATTGGAAGGATTAGTTAGTAGAGAATATAAATCAGCAATTTTATTAGACCATGAAATTAAGTACCTCATATATAAGATGGAGGCCTCAAGAGTTTAAATATGATGATATTGACATGTAAGTTATTTCTAATATGTGATTAGTAGTTGCATTTATGTAAATGGATAGAAGGATCTGGTAGTATTAAATGCACACACCAAATAATTCTATTATTTTTTTTAAATGGCCTGAGCTTATATTCATTTAACAGCTCAATTACATATTCTCATACATATAACACACCCAGGCTGAATTTTCATAACCAGGAGAAATGAAGGATTGTGATAATTTTCCCAAAAACTTAGTCTAAAAGTCACACTTGGGGTTCCAAGGAATTGGAATGTAGAAAAAATTTATACGTTGATTCAGAGAAGTAATATTCTATGCTAATTTCCAAGTTAAAATGATCAACTCTTTTGGCTCAGATGTTTCTTCGAAAACCTCAGGAGAGGGTAGGAAAAAAGTAATCTTTGGAGCAGGCATGGCTGGGGGAATGGGCAAATATTAAGTGATTTGAATATGCTCTCTAGTCCTGTGTTACACTCAAAGACGATATACTTTATTCTTCCTGTTAAGAAAAAAAAAAAAAAAAAAAAGCTAGTAGCAATGTGGCTCACCAAGATATCAGATATCCTACAAAAGAACCATGTATAAATTCTAGAAAATTCAGAAGAAAAATCAAAGGTTTCCATACTGAAGAGAATAAACCAGATATAGATATGGATTTGAGTTTTTATATTTAAGTGCAGCTTTCTTGGAAGATGATCTTTATTTTTTTTTTTTTAAGATTTTTATTTATTTATTTATTTGTCAGAGAGAGAGAGGGAGAGAGAGCGAACGAGCACAGGAAGACAGAGAGGCAGGCAGAGGCAGAGGGAGAAGCAGGCTCCTTGCTGAGCAAGGAGCCAGATGTGGGACTCCATCCCAGGACTCCGGGACCATGACCTGAGCCGAAGGCAGCCACTTAACCAACTGAGCCACCCAGGCGTCCCTGGAAGATGATCTTTTCATACTTCAGTGTAAGTTAAAAAATTAAAAAAACAACTTTTTGTAATCTTCCTAAATGTTATTGTTTTCACATTCATAAGTCAGATTCTCCACTGCCAAATGGGGAATTAGCAAAGAATATTATTTCTTTGAATCAAAATATAAAAGAAGATGAAGGAGGAGGGAGGGGAAACAAAGGAGGAGGATCATAGGAAGAAGGAGAAAAAGATGGATGGTGAGAAGAAACAAAAATAAATAGTGATTTGCTCCTGAGGTGATATACAGCCTTTCTATTATCAGAATAGATTTATATTCACCGCCATACGAACATCAGTTCATAGCTTCTCAACTTGACGTTTTTGAGTAATTGTTTCTAAATAGCTCGTTGAATTAACCTTTTCAGTAGTCACAATAAATATTTTAGGTCACTTTTTTTTTCCTTTTTAATGATTAATTAATCAGAAGACTTAGGGTTTGAATTTCTGGAAATTCTGTTTCCAAAAAATATGTATCAGAAGGTTTCAAGGCACATAAATAAATAGGATCAAAGATTATTACAAAATATAAAAGTCAATTATTTTTTTAACTAAGGTGGCCATATCTATGGAAGGTTAAGTAACTTTTTTTTTCTGTACAGTTATGTCTTCATAAGTCAGAAAATATTCCCAAGTACAAGGGATCACTTATACTATAGAGTTAACAGCTTACAGAGTCTTAGTTAAAACTATTCTCTTTAAACTAGTTTAAGGCACTGAGTATCGATCTTTTTGTATGACACACAAACAGATAAAGACAGAAATACGTGATTTTTAGAATCAGGCTTTGATTGTCAAATCTCAAGTTATAAAGAAAAAAAAATCTGATTGCTTATATCCTAAACTTGATAAACCAAAAATCATACCATTTCAAATTTCAGTAAAATCACTAAATCCATTTGTGTTACTTGGATCTTTAAACAATTATTTATCTAACCATGTATTACACATGATGGACAACCTGTAATACTATTCACAGATGTTTTATTAATATATTCTTTCAAAATTTAGGCCTCATTCAAGTCTGCTTAATTTATTTGCTTGATTGCAATTTATAGTTTTCAGACATTAAAAGAACATCAAAACATTGGTCATAATTGAACATCAGAGATATTGGAGTCAGTGAAAAAGCCTGACAAATCCCAGCTGAAACCAGTGTAGGAAATTAAATATGCTTTAGGCAAAAACATTTCTCCATTTTAAATGAGAACTTTTTGGATGAGTCTCCTGTTGTGAAGCAATTCAAATTTTGAAAATATAACATGAAGTATGTCAATGGACTCACCACACTTTCACCTAGAGTGGGATATTTTTCATCTTTTTGTTTATTATTTTTAATGATTCATACCACACAAAAATCTAATCATTTATAGATATTTCAAATAAATTAAAGTCCATCCTCACTGCCTGAACCTGTCTCCTATGCTCAAAATGAACTTGTAGTCTCATACCCTAAAATTCCTTTTCACCATTTATTTTTCTGGTTAAGTAACAGCATCATTCTCTTTAAAAAATATTTTATTTATTTATTTGACACAGAGAGAGAGTGAGAGCGATCACAAGTAGGCAGAGAAGGAGGTAGAAAGAGAGAGGGGGAGGCAGGCTCCTCACCGAGAAGAGAGCCCAATGTGGGGCTTCATCCCAGAACCCCAGGATCATGACCCGAGCCGAAGGCAGAGGCTTTAACCCACTAAGCCACCCAGGTGCCCCAACAGCATCATTCTTAATATAGAGTGATATTTCCTCACTTATCAATATTGCACAATATCTATTGATACTCCGCTTTAAAGATCAAGGAGAATACTTCACATATTCCATTTGCCTGGAAATTTTGCTGGATCTTCTCACAGCGCTGGCTCTAGCTAAAGCAATTTTCCCATTTACACTGTTTTACTTGCCTGTGTCTAGACGACTTAGCACCCAGCACAGACATCGTAAGCGTGATTTCATTAACTTGTTAAATGACTCATGCTTCAATTAAATTGAAGTGTTCTTTTTTTTAAACAAGTTCCTGCTTCCCTTATTCACTATTATCCCCAACACCCAGTACAGTGCCTGCTGCCTAGAAATAGTCAATAAATATTTATTAAATAAATTATAAGCTTTCAGAATTTTTCTAATAAAATTCCATTTCTTTTATTTTTATTGTTGATATGTACAATTGAAAGTGATAACTATCTGAGTAAACACGACTTCACTTGAGAAAATAGCACCAAGACCTTTTAAGTCTCTTGCATGATCCTTTCAAACCTCATCACTCTCCTCTTCTCCCAGATGGGATCAACTTTCCACTCTATTATGTTGTTAATTACTCTCTTGCTTCTCTTTGTAGTTTTTGCCTATTTGTTTGCTTAATTTTTCCCTTCTTGTAAACTCCCTATGAGTGCAACACATTTTATAGATTTGCTTACAACTTGGCTTCTTCCCCAACAATATAATATATTCATCCCAACATATATGTCTGTATTCTGTTAATCATTGCATAGAATCCATTCCATAAATATATTTTAATATAATTACATTCTATCGTTGATAAATATTGAGGTTGGTTTTTTTTTTTTTTTGAAATTACAAAACCTGTCATTTTGAACATCTTGTTGCCTTATACGTATATAAACAAATCAATCTGGGATCTATACTTAGAAGCTGAAGTTCTGTAAACGTTCAATGTATGTGTATGTTCACTGCGTATGTGGGCTGTATAAAATGAAAATAATACTCACTTTACTTTGGTACTAAATATATATTTAAATATATAAAAATGACAAGGAAACCATGGAAAAATGTAATTCAAATAACATCATTCCCTGATGCAAAATAAATGAAAATACTATTATTACTCTATTTTTAAAACTTGGAATGCATTAATGAAAGATACATCAGAATATATAAAAAGAAACTATAACAAATGCATAATTAAATAATAAAAGAAAACTGCAATGTTTTAAAATGTTATGTTCTAGTCTTTAACGTCTTCATTGTACCATTTGTATCAGATGTGACACTTTGGTGTCATCTTTACTGCTTGCTCAATTAAAGGAGCATAAATACACATGGTGGACATATATATTTAGAAGGAAGTGTAATAGAGTCAAAGATCAAATTTTTGCTTCACAAGTAAGCAACATTGGTGTGAAGAATGATGAAAGAACAGTTAATAACGACAAAACACTTTCATGAAGTAACATGTTTTCTTACATATCTACACAAAAATATAATGAATTGTACTGAAATCATCCAAGAATTTAAATTTGTTAAATTTAACATTTGAATTTTACTTCTATAACCCAAGACTTTTATGTTCCTCTGTAAATGAATCAGAATGAAGAGCGAGGAATTTTAAGAAATGTATTTATGCTTTTACAGATAAGTGTTAGTGTTGGTATTTGGTGCTAAATGTATCACATACAGATTTAAGGTGTTGAATGCATCAAATATGTTCAAATTTTCTTCCCAAGCACTTTATTTTTCTGAGCTATGTTAGAAGTGAATGCTATGTTTTGTTAACAAGCAAATTTGCATTTTAGTCTATTTCTCAAATGTGTAAGTTGTGGGTTTACCTTTAGAAAGTCAGTATATCTGATGCTTGCTTGGAATCTCCTCTGCCTAGAAAACTCCAAAAAGAAATTAGTAACCCATATTGCTTTGTTGCAATAACAGTTGCTCTTAGAAAAGTCTGATTTCTTTCATTCTTTTAGTGAATGCCTCATGGTGGGTACTCTAGAAGGAGACAAACCAGAATTTCGGCCTCAAGACATTTATTAGGATCAACAGCTGTGAAAAAGCAGGATTGGTGAAGGGGGAATCAGAGCTGTGAAAAATGCACAAGCCACCAACATAGAGCATGGATTGATATATGCATATGATAATTACTCTCCATGAGGCCAAACTGGCCTTTATATTCCCAGATAAGTCATTCCCTGGGATGAATGTGACTTTGGGCAAGATGGGTCTCTGTAGTTTAGGAAGATCTTGACTGATTGATGGTATGTTGGAGATTTCTACTCACTGGGCTCTCCAGAACCATGGAATGTATTTTCCCTTGAAAAAGGAACAAACTGATGGTATAAAAAATCCAAAGACATCTATAATTTATAGAATTTTTATAATTAAAAAGTGAATTTACAATTTGGACACTACCTCAAGTTTAGCTTGATATATAAATCAAGTTTATTTCTATATACAAGCAATATTTGGACAACAGAATTTTAGAAGAGAGATATCATTCTCAAATGTATGAAAGGTTTAGAAATGGATCTAAAAAATGGATATCTATTTAGAAAAAATGTAAATGAGATAAATTCAATATGTAAATAAATGAAGCAGTATAAAGATATCTGTATCATTTTGAACACAGTCGTAGACTCAATGCAATCATACCAAAATTCCATTAGAATTAATTATAAATAGATTATAAAATTTCTAAGAAATTAAAAGGGATGAAGAAAAATCCATACTATTTTTAAGAAGAACAAAGTGGAGGATGTATTCTACTAGCTAACAAAGTTCATCATAATCTACAGTAAATAAAGAAACTTGGTATTGCCACAAAGGCAAGACAAATAAAATAATGGAATAAAAGAGAATCTCTAGGAAAAAACACATAGGTATAAATGACACTAATTTATAGTAAAGTAGAAATGTAGGTACAGGATGATTTTTTAACTTAAGAAGCTTGGGTCAGTAGAATAATGGTAGCCCTGCTTCCCCCTCATGATCAGGGTCAATTACTCTTGACAATATGTTGGCTCCTTCCCTCATCTGTTGATCTCTGCCAATGCAGTATAGAATAGGATTTTTTTTTTTTTTTTTTTTTTTAAGGATTTGTGGATCCCATGGTCATATCCCTACTGTTACATTTCTTTTGCTGTGGGAATGGAAGTGCTGAAAGAATGGTTTTGCATGATCACCAAATTTTCAGTAAGTTTTTTTTTTAATTTGATTTTTTTAATTTTATTTATTTATTAATTAGAGAGAGAGAGAGCGAGCACAGGCAGACAGAGCGGCAGGCAGAGGCAGAGGGAGAAGCAGGCTCCCTGCCGAGCAAGGAGCCCGATGTGGGACTCGATCCCAGGACTCCGGGATCATGACCTGAGCCGAAGGCAGCCGCTTAACCAACTGAGCCACCCAGGCGTCCCTCAGTAAGTTATTTTTTAATAGTAGGGGCCAAGTCCTCGCACTGGGGAAAGGCAAAACCATATTATAATAATGAAAAATCAGCCCTGCTTCAAGATTGGGAATATCCAATGTAATCATATTTTCACTGAGTATAGCTCAAATTTCTCCTTGAAAAATGGTGCCATAGCAAAGGTTCCATTCATCTCTGTTTCTTGGAGATTTGTTATTCCAGTAGCAGTGAAAGCTAAATTAACTTGCATGAATAATAGGTTATGCTCTTTGAACTATGGTTAGACCCTATTTTGATACTTCATCTACTCCGCATGTGTACCTAGGGCTATGGGGTAGCCAATGGCAGCATGGCTAAGTATAACTTGCCAAGTCATTATTTCTATGTGGTTGTTCAGTGACTAATCTTTCTATGGTAAGTGTTCACTTATTGAGTTAAAATGCAATACAAAGATCTTCATAAATTGTTCTGACTCACACAGATCTTCTCACATGTTATTTCCACAAATCTAAACACCTAGCTTTCCAAATATTTCCATTCAAGTTTTTAACCAATCATGTAAGTTATTTCTCACTATCCACAGAAATCTATTTATTCTTCCTTGGGCCACTTGTATTTCTACACAAATTCGATAATCAGGTCTGCTGCTTGAGTCTCTGGTCTTCGGGAGGATTTTCCCAGATATCAGACTATGATTCAGGGGTGCAGGGTGGTAGGTTTACTGCAGAGTTCTCTTAATAAATACTGTCAGGAGAGAAAAGAAAAATAACTACTGTCAGGAGTAAAATTGGGAAGTAGAACCGGAAGAACAGAAATGTCGAACTAAGGTGCAGTGTCGAAGAGGATCCAGATAATCCTACAGAAATAATTAAAATTGTGATGTGACTTCAGGAGGTTCCCTATTGGGCAAATGGACCTGGGATTTTTAATTATAAATGGATTTCTCAACATCTGTAGACATCCCCCATGAGGGAGCACAGTGTGAAGGAGGGAGCTTCCTTGTGCAGATTGCATTTCCCTGTGAGCTGTTAGCACTAAACATCCCCAGGTCCTAGGAACAGAGGGTCTATCCAAGGAGGAAGGATATGAGAATCACAGCACAGCATCCACATTAGTAGAACATTTCTGTAAATAGGAATAATGCAAAAGGCCACCATGTAAATGGGAATAGGTCTGAAGACTGCTGACTTCTTGAAATATTCTTTCTGTAATTAAATGAAGGAATGAATGCAAAGGCACTTTGGATATTACAAGCATCACACCAATATAATATAATATTATTATGAAAATAACACTTTCAGGGCAACATCTATCTTTATTTAACTGATGTACTATTAAAAAGAAGCCTTTGTCAGCAGGCATGTGAGTCAGTTAAATAATTTAAAGCTTTGTGATAGTGACTTATAAAAATGTGAGAAAGAGGAAGTACCTTCTTTGCTTGCTTGAAATGTGTCAATTCTCTGTTAAGATTTTTAATAAGCTAGATATAAGCAAACTTTTCAAGTTCACCACAAAATATATCAGTGATTCAGAATGACTTCTCAAATTTTTAGGACATCTTATATCAGTAGGATGTATTATTACAATTAGTGAACTGATATAAGTGTATTATTAACTAATTATAACTAATAATTAACTAATTCCATTTTGCTGTTCTAGAATCCCATTCAGGATGCCTCATTACACTGAATCAGAATGTTCTTTAAGCTCCTGTTGACTGTAACAATTTCTCAGACTTTTTTTTGATGACGTTAATGGTCTTGAAGTATACTATTTGTTTACTTTGGAGAATGCCCCTCAATTGAGAATTTTTTGATGTTTTTATCCTGGGTAGTCCAGGGTTATGTTTTTTCAGTAGGAAGATTTAAAGGAAAAGTGCCCTTTCCATGATATATCAGGGGTACACATCATCAACCTTAGTTGTTATTACTGATATGATCCTTGATCACTTGGCTGAAGGACTGTTTTTTTTGTTCCTCTGCTAGAAAGGTACACTTTCTTCCACTGTCTTCTGTGATGCACTCATCAAAAGAAAGCTATTGTGTGCAGCCCACATGTACAGGATAAAAGTTATGCTCCCCCTTCTCAAGGTCAGAGTATTTATTTTAATTATTTGAAATTCTTACCAGACATTTGCCCTTTTCCTCCCTCCCTCCCTCGCTCCCTCCCTCCCTCCCTTCCTATTCTTTCTCTTTCTTCCTTCCTCTCTTTCTTTCTTCCTTCCTTCCTTTCTTTCTTTCTTTCTTTCTTTCTTTCTTTCTTTCTTTCTTTCTT
>ML111193.1:0-72098 GCA_003697995.1 Taxidea taxus jeffersonii | reverse complement strand
CTTTCTTTCTTTCTTTCTTTCTTTCTTTCTTTCTTTCTTTCTTTCTTTCTTTCTTTCTTTGTCTCTCTTTCCTTTCTCCCTCCCATACCTCCTTCCTTCTTTCTTTCCTTATTGAGACATTTATTTATTTCTGAATGGGAACATCCATATTTATTTTTTAATTTGAGATATAATCCAATACTACATTGTTTATTTCTGCTTGAATTGTTACAGATTTCACCATAGAAGTCTTTCTACTGTCTCTTCTATCTCTTTGACATACATCTATCATTAAGTGTGTATCTTTTTTTTAACATTTTGTTAGTTTCTGGCACTACGAGACACTCCAGGCTAATTTCTTATATCTTCTGCCTCACTCTTAGAATCAGGCATTTTTTTCTAAGAAGCCTGGCTTCTTTTACTAGAGAATGGTATTAGAAGTCAAGGTCTCATTTCTAAGTATACTCACTGCTTTTGGAGTGCTGTTACTTCTACACCCTCTCAACTGAAATAAGAAGGAACTCTGTGTGAATACTAAACTGTGCATATATATGTGTAGATATTTAAATAAGTAAGTATATCTACTTCTATGTGAGTAAATACAAGTATATCTAACTACAGATCATTACTACATGGATTATTTTGCCTCCTCTCCTACAGGCTTATAAACTTCCACCCCAACTAAGAGAAACCTAAATAGCACCATCTGTCATTTATTTGCTGAATTGTTCATTTCCACTTTCCACATATATTGGTAACAGAATTGTTAACTTAAATCCTCACGGACACAGCTTTAACAACTAGAATATAATGATTATGTACACTTCCTTTTAGTTTTAGTTTAACAGACTCTACTCATTTCCAGTTACTTAGGTTGGCTTCTTCTCCCACTTTCTTTTTTTTTTTTTTTTTTAAGATTTTGTTTATTTATGTGACAGACAGAAATCACAAGTAGGCAGAAAGGCCGGCAGAGAGAGAGGAAGGGAAGCAGGCTCCCTGCTGAGCAGAGAGCCCGATGCGATGCGGGCTCGATCCCAGGACCCTGAGATCATGACCCCTGCTGAAGCAGAGGTTTAACCCACTGAGCCACCCAGGCGCCCCTCCTCCCCACTTTCAATCAGACTCTACACCCATTCATAACACAGTTGGATGACATCCTCCATTCCATCCCCAGGCCCCGTTGTATCCTAAATCATCATTATTATTTTTTTTACAATTTGGATACATAAGATAAACTTTTTGTGCTATAAAATTCTCTGAGCTTTGTAATTGCAAGCACCATGTATCCACGATTACAGTATCATGCAGAATAGTTTTATTAACCTGAAAATTCCTCTGTGCTTCACCTAAATCCTCTCTCCTCACCTGAAACCATGGCAACTACTGATTTTTATACAATCTCTATAGCTTTGTCTTTTCCCGAATTTTATATAATTGGAGTCATACATTATGTAGCCTATTCAGACTGGTTTCTTTCACTTAGCAATATGCATTAAAGATTTATTCATATCTTTCTGTGGCTTGATACTTCATTTAACTGCTGAATAATAGCCCATTGTGTGGATGTACCACAATTTCTTTATCTTTTCACCAATTGAAGAACATCTTGGTTGCTTCCAGTTTAAGGCTATTATGAACAAAACTGCTGGTTTTTGTGTGGAGATTAGTTTTCAGATCAGTTAGGTAGATAGTTAGAAGCACAACTGCTGTGTTGTAAGGTAAGACTGTTTTCAAGAAAATGCCAAAATGGCTCACAGGGTGGCCTGGCATTTTGCATTTCCACAAACACTGAATGAGAATTCCTGTTGTTCTGCATCCTTGGTAGCAAATGCTGCTGTTGCCATCATCAGGCATTTGGATGTTGGTCATTCTACTACTTGGATAGTCATATTCCATTGTTTTAATTAGCAATACTCTAATGATAATTGACATTGACCACTTTTCATATGCATATTTGTCATTTGTATATGTTCATTGATAAGACGTATATTCAGATTTTTGCCTATATTTTAATTGGATTGTGTATTAGTTTGCCAGGGTAATGATAACCATATACCATAGGTTGAATAGCTTAAACAATAGAAATTTATTTCCTCATGCTTCTGGAAGCTAGAAGTCCAAAATCAAGGTACTGGTGTCATTCTGAGGCTTCTCTCCTTGACTTGTAGGTGGCCATCTATTCTGTGTGTCTTTATATAGTCTTCCCTATATGTGCCTTTGTCCTAATTTCCTCTTCTTATTAACAACATCTGTCATAATGGATCGGATCACCTAAGTGACCTCTTTTTAAATTAATTATGCCTTCAAGGACCCTACTTCCAGATACAGTCATAATTTGAGGTACTGGAAATTAGGATTTCAATATATGAAGTTTGGGGGAGTCCTATGTAGATTATGCATTTCTCCTATGTGATATTGGGTAGTTTTAATTTTTTTATGTAATTGTTCCATTTCATCTAAATTATTAAATTTATGGGCATAGAGTTGTTTATAGTATGCCTTTATTGTCTTTTTAATGTCCATGGGATCAGTACCTGTGACTATTTCTGATATTGATAATTTGTATCTTCGTTCTCCCCCCTTCCATCTTCTTTCTCTTCCTCATTCTCTTCTTCTTCCTTTATCCTTCTCCTCTCTCCCTATCCCTTTCCTTTCTTTCTCTTTCTCATAACTCTCACTTGTTTTGGTTAGCTGGTCTACTATTTTATTAATTTTCATGATCATTTTATGAAACTAGCTTTTGATTTCATTTATTTTCTCTACTGATTTCCAGTATTAGATTTAATTCATTTCTGCCATGATTTTTATTATTTCTTCTCCTTCTGAGCTTTCTAATTTTCTTTTTTTTACAACCTTTTAGAGATTTATTTATTTATTTACTTTAGAGCAAAAGAGAGAGAAATGGGGGAAGGGCCAGAGGGAGAGGGTAAAAGGGTCCTTAACCAGAATCCCTGCTGAGTACAGAGTCCCATGTGGAGCTCAATCCCAAGACCCTGAGATCATGACCTGAGCTGAAATCAAGAGCCAGTGCTTAACCAAATAAGCAATCCAGGCACCGCATCTTTTTGTAACTTTCTAACATGAGAGACTAATTTATTGATTTTTAATTTTTCCCAACATATAAATTTAATGCAATAAAGTTCCATCTCAACACTGGTTTTGCTGCATTTCATACAATTTGATTTGTTTAATTTTAATTTTAATTCTAAGTAAATTTAATTTTTCTTAACTTGGACTCCATTCTGGGAGTGGATTATATGGGACTTGAATTCATGACGCTGGGATCAAAATCTGAGCCAAAATTAAGAGTAGGATGCTTAATTGACTGAGCCACCCAAGTGCCTCTTTTATTTAATTTTTATAGATATTTCCTTGTTCAACAATTTATCATTTTGAAAAGTATTGTTTGTTTTCCAAATATTTGGGGATATTTCATCTCTCTACTATTAAACTCTAGCTTAACTCTGTAGGGGCCTACTTAGCCAGAGTGACTCCATCTTGGTTAAACAGCCATTTTGTTGTTTGTGCAGTAAAACTTAAACTGACCCTGCCCCCTGAACCCCACCCCAGAGGAACTTACTTAAAAGCAAGTCTGGGAGGGGCATCTGGGTGGCTCAGTGGATTAAAGCCTCTGCCTTCATCTCAGGTCATGATCCCAGGGTTCTGGGATCAAGACCTGCACAGGGCTCTCTGTTCAGCAGGGAGCCTGTTTCCTCCTCTCTCTCTGCCTGCCTCTCTGCCTACTTGTGATCTGTCAAATAAATAAATAAAATCTTTAAAAAAAAAAAAAAAAAGCAAGTCTGGGAAACCAGTAAATTATGGTCAACCAGTCCCTGATAACAGAGCCCAAATACAAGGACAGGACAGGTCAGGTGGAGATAATAGAGCCCAGAATGCAAGGGCAAGTCAGGCCAGGTGGAGACAATCTCATTGGCCAGGCTCAACCACATGGCCTTTGCTCTATAAAAGCTAGTCTGTGAAGCTGGGGGTGGTTGCTCTCTCCATAGGAGAAGGCCCCGTCTGGTCGGTTTGATTCTCGGTGCTGGTGCAAATAAAGCTTTGCTTGACCTTCACTTTGTATCAGTCTCGCTCCTTTGATCATGGACCCCATCAACTCCATTGTGCACTGAAAAATACTTTGTGTGATTTCTTTTTATCTAAATTTGTTAAGATATTTTATGGTGCAAAATTTGGTCTATCATTAAGACTGAACCATTGGAGCTTGAGAAAAATGTGTATTCTGGTACTATTAGATGGAATTGTTTATAAATATCAAGTAAATCAAGTTGATTGATAGTGCTGTTCATATCAACCATACCTTATTGATAAACTGTCTGATTGGCCTATCAATTACTGAAAGAAAAGTATCGAAGTCTTCAATTACAATTGTGGATTTCTGTAGTAGTCCTTCACTTCTGTCAGTTTTTTTCTCAAATAATTTGGAATGCATCTTTTTCTGAAGTCTGATTTATCTGTAATTAATACAACCACTCCAGACTTCTTTTGATTTGTGTCTTATATCTTTCTCAAATTCTTTTTTTTTCTTTCTCAAATTCTTAATTTTAACTGTAACTAAGCTTTTTATTAAATGTGGGCTTCTGGTAGACAACACAGAGAGGAGTCTTGTGTTTTCTAATCCACTCTGACAAATTATGCCTTTTAAATTGATTTAAAACATTCTTTTATTTGTTTTCTCTTAAGAGGACAGAAATGTATTCTGTCATAGTACTGGGGCCTAGAAGAATACAATCAAGATTTTATCAGGGCTGTGATCCTTCTGACACTCTGGAAGGAATCTTCCCTTACCTTTTCCTTCCCATGGTGGCTTTCAATCCTTGATGTTCCTTGGTTTGCAGCTTCATCACTCCCATCTCTGCTTCTGTTGTCACATAGTATTTTCTGCTTCTCATAAGATCGCCATTCATATTGGGTTAGGACCCACCTACCTTCCAAATAAGGTTACTTTCTAAACCATTTATATTTAAATAGATTATTGATAGAATTGAATCATTATCTATCAATTATTAAAATCCTCCATCTTGGTTACTGTATGATTCAGTTGGTTAAATATCCAACTCTTGATTTTGGCTCAGGTCATAATCTCAGGGTCATGGGATTGAGCCCTGCATTGGGCTTTCCACTTAGTGGGGAGTTTGAGATTCTTTCTCTCTCTCTCCTACTCCTTTTGCCCCTCCCTCTGCTCATGCACATGCTCTCTCTTTCTCAAATAAATAAATATTTTAAAAAATCCTCCATCTTGTCCCTTGGGGCATTGTTGTTATTACTCATTTCACTTTTCCATATGTTATGATCATCCAACACACTGTTATTTCTTGAAAAAGTTATCTCTTAGGTAACAAATAAGAGGAAAATAAACTGTTTTATCTTACCTTCACTTATTCTTTCTCAAACATTCCTTCCTTTATGTAGATCTGAGGTAATTACCTATATCATTTTCCTTCTCCATAGAGAACTTTTTAAAATATTTCTGTCAAGGCCAGACTGCTAGAAATGAATTCCTAAGGTTTTCTTTCTCTGACAAAGTCTTGTTTTTCTTTTTCACTTTTGAAGGGCACATTACTGATTATTAGTCTAGAATAGTGTTCTTGTCTTTTTCTGTCAACATTGAAGTATTTCACTTCACTGTCTTTTTGCTTGTATGGTTTCAGATGAAAAGTCTGCACTAATACTTAATCTTCTTTTCTCCCTTAGGTAAGGTGTTTCTTCCTCTGTCTTCTTTCAAGTTTTTTTTGTAGTTGATTCACATTAGTTTGAATATTTTAATATGATGTGCTTATGTCTAGCTTAGGATTTTGTTTTGTTTGGTTTTGTTTTGGTGTTTATCCCGTTTGAAGTTCTCTGATTTTTCTGGATTTCTGATTTAGTATTTGTGATTTCTTTTGGAAATTTCTTAAACATTATAATTCAAGTATATTTCTTGTTCATTCTTTATTCTTCTAGTATTCCAATTATTCATATATTACATCTTTTAAAATTGCCCCACTGTTATTGAATGCTTTGTTTCACTTTTTATTCTTTTTCTCTCTAAATTTATATTTCAGAGTTTCTATTGACCTACATTCAAAGTCACTGATTCTTTCCTTGACATTCCAAAAAAATCTTTATGTCTGTTAGTATGTTTTTGATTTTCAATGTTTACTTTTTATTCACCACTAGAATTTCTATCTCTCTTTTCACATTACCTATCAATTATTTCATCTTGTTTACATTTTTTCAATAGCCTTAACATATTAAATATATTTAAAATTTCCTGTCTGATAACCTCAACATTAGTCTCATATCTGAGTCTGGTTCTAGTGTATTCTTTCTTTCTTGTTTTGTTTCTGTGGACTGTGTTTTTAATTGCCTTTTAGTATGTCTTGTAAGGTTTTTTTTGGATTTCCAAATAACAGCATTATATTGCCATTAGGATGCAATATATTTGATGGCACTTTAATGCTGATAAATTTTTATTCAATGTGTGTTTTCTCTGTCCTCTAAAACTCTTGAATGTTATTATTTTATAGATTTTACCTGGAGCAAAGTATTATAATCTTAGCAGCATGATATAAACAACAAGTCAAAAGTGAATGAAAGTTCAAAGCAGAAGAAAAATGTATTTTGTGGGCAGGGTGGTAAGGGAAGTCTTTGAGAATTTGACTACCAAAATGATGCAAATATTAGTAGTTTTACCTCAGATTATGGAATTTGGGGAGATTTCAAATTTACTCCTTCATTCTACAACTGGGTACTGAGCATCAGCTCTATAGCAGCCCCTTTATTAGCACTTCATACAAAGTGGTTTTAGTAAAAACCTATCAAGCTGACCACATTGTGACATAACAGGATAAGTTATCCATTAGCTTTTCCTGCCCTGTGATTCAGTGTAAAATAACGTACAGACATCAGTCATTAATAATGAATAAAAGCATATTTTATCCATGTAATATTTTGAAATAGTATATGACACACTTGTTTCTACATTAATTTCTTATAAGTCATGTAATGTAAAATGATAGATGTGAAACTTTTCTGTACTTTGAAAAATTACTTATGTACTAAGTGTATGACTTTGTTGGATATATCATTTAACTTTTTAAAGCCTTTGTTATTCATTAGTGAAATGGGAATAGAGATGCCCTCCTCACAAGTTTTCATCAAATAATCAACATAAATAATAAATTTATGACCATTTGGCTACCAATAAAGCTTATAACGAATATAATATGTTATATTCAACAATAAACATTTATTGAGTACTTTATGGATGAAATATACCATTAGCCTTGAGAAATTGTACAAATAAAATAGACATGTTGCATAACTTCATGATTATGTTTATAGGGAAGACAAAGCATACATATAAATAACTACAGTTTAAGGAACGGAAGAAGAAATAATCCTTTTTTTAAAAATTTCTCTCTAAGACCATAAATCAGGTCCTGTATTAGGAGGCAATGTACATAGAACCTTATTTAGTCCATTCAAAAACACTGTGAAGGAAGTATTTTTCATTTAATTTTTAAGAAGAAAAAGAAGCCTTGAGAAAAATGTTTTAGCTTCCAAGTAAAAAATATATCTAAAATCAAAACACAGTTTAATGTGCTTCTCCAGTTTCAATTTGACGTTAGAAACCATTCCTTATTAGATGATCATCATCAGGTGAACTTTCAATTTACTTTTTAGAGAACAGTTGGAGGAAAGATATGTCTGGAAAGTAAAGTGTTTTCAAAGGTCATGAAAGAGAGAATGCTAACAAAAGTAACAGGACATTCTCCTAGGGAGTACCTTACATGATAATTTAATTTCTTAAAATACTCAGATAAAAAGGATTTCTTTTACCCTGGCTTTTGTCTGTAAAGACTGGCAGGAATAACCTCTTCCAGTAGGCAACCAAGCAAAAGAAATTACTGAACATGTTAGAACCTACAGTTTTGCTCTATGCTTTGGAATTTTATTTTTCTATTAATTTACCAAAACTTTAAATCTAACTACCTCAGCACTGTAGCTCATGCATAGCCAATAATACAAATATTCAATTTTCTGAAACTGAATCTCTGGTTGGAATTGGAGGTTATTCTAAATATAAATAAATAAATGAATAAATAATATGCTGAAACATAAAAAAATGAACTACAGACAAAAGACAATGAACTACAAAATCACTCATTTCTAATTATGTTCAAGCACAGGATTCTTAAAAAAAATAATCATTGTAGTTAAGAGGGGAACATTTTTCCATTAGATATCTTTGTGTTACCTAAATGATATAATAATATTAATGCAGGTTTATTATGTAAGGTCTGTTTTGAAAACTTATCAGTTTATATGTTCCTATATAATCTACAATGCCTTGATACAAAGATGATGCCATATTTTTTCATTATATCTGATTTTCCACCTGTCCCTAGGTGTAGTTATGTCTGTTTGACCTAGAACAAGTAATCTCACATGTAGACATTTTGAATTCCTGAAGTCCAAGGTGCACAATATATCAGAATCAGAGAGTACTTCAAATACTGATGAAGTCTGAACACAGACTTGCCATCATCTTACTGATCATTTAATTCAACTAGTCTATGTTCTTAAAGCATAGGAGTAGAGCAGGGTGATAAGAAAAAAAAGAAAAATCCCTCACTTTAGTAAAGTAAGGTAAAGTGGGTCTTTTCCCTTTATATATATATTTTTTGTATCTGCACTGTTTCTTTTAATCCTTATAAAAACACAACATTAATTATCTCTGAAGAATTTATGTACTAAGAATTCATTTTTAGGGAAAATTATACCCATATCTGTATCCATTATGATGAAATAACAGATTTAAATAAAGAATACTAATGAATTCACCTTAACAAACAGTTGGCTATCAAAACTGAATGGTAGAGTCAGAGTAATGTAGTATACTTACGAGGAAAAAAAAATTAGTTACCATTTTCCAAAGATTTGAGGTGATATTTGAATATGACTTTCAATATAAAAGATGAGGGCACAAGACATTGTTATTTTGTAGATAGCATACAGTTGGGCATGTTTTGTTTTTGTTTTTCAGTTGTTCAACTTTTCTTTTAACTCTAATGCTTATATCATGTATGTTTAATACAATTAAAATACTGTTGACTTTAAGTTTACCATCTTGCTACTTGTTTTCAGTGAAGACCCATGAAGAGCCCTGTGTGGACTTCCCATGGCTCTTTTTTTTTTAAATTTTTTTTTTTAAAGATTTTATTCATTTATTAGTTAGAGAGAGAGAGAGAGAGAGAGAGAGAGCACAGGCAGACAGAGAGGCAGGCAGAGGCAGAGGGAGAAGCAGGCTCTCTGCCGAGCAAGGTGCCCGATGTGGGACTCGATCCCAGGACGCTGGGATCATGACCTGAGCCGAAGGCAGCCGCTTAACCAACTGAGCCACCCAGGCGTCCCCCCATGGCTCTTTTTTATGCCTGGCTGCTTATTTGCAGAATTCTACCTTGCTATTGTCTGTAGTCTCAGTCTCCCTGAACTCTAACATATTTTATTCTATATATAACAAAGCTGTTGGGCTCAATTTTGGTCTCCTTTCTGAGCCAGTATTCTGGAAAAATGCCTCCAAGTAGAAATATATGGCCATTGTAGATTGTCATATTGTACATATCATACATTTCTCATTTCTCAGGACCTGCAGTTCTGTGGAGCTTGTTGTGCAATGTCTAAAATAGTTATTTTACATATGCTTTCCAATTTTCTAGTTTTCTTTTTTTCTGTCTTCATTTTTAATGGAAGAATAGTGTGACTCAAAGTGTAAGTCCTTAAACCATTCTATTTCAATACAAGTTGATGCTCTAAAACTTCAGAACAGGGGTACCTGGGTGGCTCAGTGGGTTAAAGCCTCTGCCTTCAGCTCAGGTCATGATCCCAGGGTCCTGGGATCGAGCCCCACATTGGGCTCTCTGCTCAGCGGGGAGCCTGCTTCCCTTCCTCTCTCTGCTTGCCTCTCTGCATACTTGTGATCTCTCTCTGTCAATTAAATAAATAAAATCTTTAAAAAAATAAAAAAAAAACTTCAGAACATGAGGAAAATGAGAAATTAGAAACATGTATCATAAACAAATTAAACATGGTAGAATTTATTCTCCCCAACCCAACTGACATATGAGAACACATATGTAAAACCAAGGAAGTAATGTAAAAGCTAAATAAATCACACACAAAAAAATAGCCATGAATATGTTGGTGGTTAAGGAGATAATTGACATCATCATTGTTAGATGACAGAAGAGGGAATGAATGCTGATTCCTGTTTTCTTTGGAAATCTCGAATTTTGTCAATATATTAAGTTTTTCTTTTTTAATATTTTACTTAGTTATTTGAGAGAGAGAGAGGGAAGCAGATTCCCTGCTGAGTGGGGAGACAGACACTGAATTATATCCCAGGACCCAGAAAACATGATCTGAGCCGAAGGCAGAAGCTTAACTGACTGAGCCGCTCAGATGCCCCTGTATTGACCTTTTGTATGTGAAGTTCTGACTTCCTTTAAGGATTCCTTGGCTGCTGAAGCCAATCCCTCAGTTCTACCTGTTTTTTAGTAGACCCAGGAGACAAGTTAGTCTAAAGGCAATCAATGTAATTTTGTGTATTTTTAAAACATCCTAACTGCCTTACAAGAATAGTTACAGCAGGTTCCAATTCCCTTTGAGGAAAAACTCCAAACAAACTCACCTGTTCATGGATAACTACTATACATTTTGGAATAAAATACAAAAAGAAAGAAAAAAAAAAGGAAGGAAAGAAGAAGGAAGGAAGGAAACAAACTACTTGAGTAGGAAGAATTTGAAGGATTGTTAGAACTTTGCAGAACAAACTGGCTTAGAGAGAATTTCACATTTTTGAAACTTTGCCTTCATGTCTGAATATCTTGGTATGGGGCAGTTCAGCTAAAACATCTAAAGAAATTCCACTGCCTTTTGGTTACAGGAAGTGGCAAAAAGAAACTGCAGTAACAAGTGATGCTGGAATGTGAGGGGAACTATCCTAAAAAGGAGATAGTAATAAAAAAGAGATCTCAATTTCTGTGTATTAGAAATGTCTTAGTTTCTGGATGACCCCTGAACCACATATAGGCATGATAGGCAAAAAAGCAGCCTACACTGAGATCTGAGTTGTCACTTACCACAGGCAAGACAAAGTATCCATTCCATCCAAGTAAATTAATTGCCCACTAAAACAAATATATCAGTTTTTTCAAAGGAATGTAAAACAACCCAGTTTCCACAACATAATATTCACAGTGTCCAGAATACAATTCTAGCTTCAGCAGTCAGACTACAGAAGAAATAAAGGTATCCAAATCAGCAAGGACAAAGTCAAACTTCCACTATTCTCAGACATCATAATACTTTTATGGAAAAAACCCAAAAGACTCCACCAAAAAGTGGTAGAACTGGTGCATGAATTCAGTAAAGTTACAGGATATAAAGTCAATGTACTAAAATCTGTTGCATTTCTACACACCAATAATGAAGCAGCAGAAAGTGAAATCAAGGAATTGATTCCATGTACAATTGCAACAAAAATAATTATATATCTAAGAATAAACCTAACAAGAGGTAAAAGATCTGTATTCTGAAAACTACAGAACACTTATGAAAGAAATTGAAGATAGATCAAATAATGGAGAAACTTTCCATGCTGATGGGTTGCAAGAAAAAATATTGTTAAAATTTTTATGCTACCCAAAGCAATCTACATATTTAATGCACCAGCATTTTTCACAGAGCTAGAAAAAACAATCCTAAAACTTTTGTAGAATCACAAACCACTCCAAATAACCAATCCAATCTTAAAAAAAAAAAAAAAAGGGGAGGGGAAAGAAAGGAAGAAAACTGGAGGCATTACAACTCTGGAATTCAAGTTATATTACAAAGCTCTAACGGTCAAGACAATATGATACTGGCACAAAACAGGCATATAGATCAGAGGAACAGAATAGAAAACTCAAAAATGGGCCCTCAACTCTATGGTCAATTGATCTTTGCAACATGCAGAAAAATGAAACTGGACCACTTTCTCACACCACACACAAAAATAAATTCAAAACAGATGAAAGACCTAAATGTAAGACTAGAGACCATCAAAATCCTAAAAGAAATTATGGGCAGTATCCTCTTTGAAATCAGCCATAGCAGCTTCTTACTAGATATGTTTCCTAAGGCAAGGAAAACAAAAGCAAAAATGAACTGAGATTTCATCAAGATAAAAAGATTCCACACAGTGATGGAAACAATCAACAAAACTGTTATTAAAAACTACAGAATGGGAGAAGATATCTGCAAATGACATACCTGATAAAGGGTTAGAATCCAAAATCTATAGAGAACTTATCAAACTCAACATCCAAAAAACAAATAGTCTAGTTAAGAAATGGGCAGAAGACATTGGGGAAGGTATGTGCTATGAAGTGTGTACACCTGGCGATTCACAGACCTGTACCCCTGGGGCTAATAATACATTATATATTAATAAAAAAAGAAAAAAAGAAATGGGCAGAAGACATGGATTGACATTTTTTCCAAAGAAGACGTCCAAATGGCCAAAAGATACATGAAAAAATGCTCACATCACTCCTCATCTGGGAAATACAAATCAAACTACAATAAGATATCACTGCAAACCTGTCAGAATGTTTAAAATTAACACAAGAAATAACAGATGTTGTCGAGCATGTGGAGAAAAGTGCAAACTCTCAAACTTTTTTGAGAATGCAAACTGGTGCAGACACTCTGGAAAACAATATAGAGGTTACTCAAAAAGTAAAAAATAGAACTACCCTATGACCCAATGATTGCACTACTGGATATTTACCCAAAGGATACAAAAATACTGATTCCAAGGAATGCATGTACCCTGATATTTATGGCAACATTCTCAACAGCCAAATTATGGAAGGAGCCCAAATATCCATCAATTGATGAATGGATAAGGAAGTATAGTGTATATATGCAATGGGATATTACTCAGCCATAAAAAGAATGAAGTCTTCCATTTGCAACAACATGGATAGAGCTAGAACATATTACATTAAGTGAAGTAAGTCAGAGAAAGACAAATACCATATGATTTCACTCATATGTGGAATTTAAGAAACAAAACAGGTGAACATAGGGCTAAAAAAAGGAACTAAGTGTTGAATTTAAGTGATGATCACTAAATTATACACCTGAAACTAATATTACTCTATGTTACCTAACTGGGATTAAAAACAAAATCAAAAACAAAAGCAAAATTTGAAATGACAAAGGATAAATAAATAAATAAACAAACAAGCATTCAAATATCAAGAGGATCAAAATCATGAGGCATCAAGGAAATTCAAATTGAAATTACAATAAGGTGTCAATATGCATACATCAGAATGGCTGAAATTCATATGACTAATTATGTGTTGATAAAGATTTGTAATCTAAAATTCTCCTGGTTACTATAAAAAATATTCCACTTTGGAAAACTATTTGGGAAATTATTTACTTCTTAAAGTTTCTCTCTATACAATGTTGTCTTTCCATGCCAAGGCATATAACCAAGAGAAATAACAGCATGTATCTGCACACAAAAATTTGTGCACATTAAACACAAAGTTCATTGGGCTTTTATTTAAAATTAATCCCAAACTGGAGCCTACCCATAAGTCCATCAACATGTATGTAAATAGATCCAATTTGTCATCTTCATATAATTTAATAGTATTCAGCAATACAAAGGATTATAATACACAACATAGATGAATCTCAAAGTTATTTTGCTAGTAAACTTCATCAAACACAAAACAATACACAGTGTAGGACTTAAAAATGAAAACAAATCACTTATGGCTACCTGAGTCTAAAGTCAGAGGTAGAAATCAGCTTACAAAAGTGCACAAAAATCTTTTGGGAATTGTGAAAATATTCTGGATCTTAATTATGGCAGTGATTTTATGGATATATATGTATGTCAAAATTAATCAAAGTGGATGTTTTAAATGGATACAATTTATTATATTTGATTTAGTAAAACAAAGTGTGAGGAGTAAAACATTCATGTTAGGTTGAACTGTTATTTATTTCAATGTTTCAACCTAGAAATGCTTTAGAGTAATGGTATGTTCAGATCCTTTGTAAGGGGACTTCTGATCTCACAATAACTTTGTTATTTTATCTTTCCTGAACGTCATGCAATCTTTTCTTAAGGGAAAGAAATTGTGTATATGTTACTTTAAAAGCTTCTTCAAGGTCACATTATAATACTAAGAATAAAAATTAATCACATAACTTTAATCTAATTATGAATAAACATCAGGCAAAGTAAAATTGGGATATATTAGAAATTTAACTTAAAATTTACATAGGCAAATGTTATTTGTGTTTTTCATATATGTAAGAATATATACATATTTATACACAAATATATATAGCATGTGAAATTTTTTCAAAATTAGAAAAAGAAATTTAAATAAAATTTAAAAAATCAGTCATATTAGGAACAAGAATCATCTATGTTTTTAGAATATGATGCCATTACAGTTTGAGATTTTTATCTTTTAAATGAATAAAGTTATATATGAATATTATTGCATTTCTCAGGACAAGAATAGATACTGAATATGAATCTAGAATAATTAGTTAAATTTTGGGGGGGATCAATTTTGTGCAACATCAGCTTAAACAAGTTATATTAAAACTTCCATTTTAACTATTATTTATTTCATTTCAAATAAATGAAATGTATTTCATTTTATTTATTTTTAATTATTTTTTGAAGATTTATTTATTTATTTGAGAGAGAGAAAGTGGGAGGAAAGGGAAAGAAGAGAGAAAAAAATCCTCAAGCAGACTGTCTGCTGAGGGTGGAAACCTACCTTGGGGCTCGATCCCAGGACCCTGAGATCACGACCTGAGCCAAAACCAAAAGTCAGATGCTTAACTTGACTGAGTCATCCAGGCACCCCTAGATTGTATTTTAATTAATTAAGTAATTAACTAACTTGTTAAAGATTTTTTTTTTTTACTTATTTGAGAGAGAGCATGGGTGTGTTTGGTGGGGAAAGGCAGAGGGAAAGAGAGAATCTTAAGCAGACTCTGCTGAGCACAGAGCCCAACTCTGTGCTTCATCTCACCACCTGGAGATCACGACCTGAGCCAAAACGAAGAGTTGGATACCCAACTGACTGTACCACACAGGTGCCTCTTGATTGTATTCTAAAGATGTGACTTATGAAAGATGAAATATATTCTCCTTAAGTAGGTAAATTTTCATGAAATTTCCTTAGAGATTTAAAAAATATTTACTTTTTTAATTTCAGTTGACTGTATTAATTTCTCTCCTCTAATTTACGTGGGGTCAGTTTTCATAGAGCGACTACTGACTCTTGGTTTATTTTGTTCCCATATGCTGTAGAAGAAAATATTTCATAATGTCTCTCTAATACACATGATAGATATGATTGCTCTATCTGATGAGTGCTACTTAATCAAATATTGTATTGGTTTTTTATATGTTTTTCAAGGGTCATCAAAATTCCAGGCTTTTTTCATGATTTTTCCTTTATGTTTTGACTATTCTTTATACATCTTAGAAAGCCTATTGTATATACTGTATTTAATGTTATGCCTATACTCAGGTATGCATATATGTGTTTGTATACATATATAAAAATCATTGACTATATGTCTCCAAATAAAAACTTCATTTCTGAATAGGAATGAAGTATGTCAAGTAGAAATCCATATTAGGAAGAGGGCCTCTGACCTGGATGGGAACCTTTGGGACATGTTGGTGGTGAAGTGGCAGGAAGCAGAGTGGGCCAAAATGCAAACTCAACCCTGGAAATTACTACTCAGGGGAGATGGGCAAATAACCTAATTTCTTTCATCTCTTATTTTTGTTGACCTGTTAAATATAGATAACTCCATATTTGAAACTTGTGATAAGTAGTAAAAGTAACAAATGGAAAATGGAGTTGATAAACTATAATTTCCACTATTCAGATTACTATACATGGAGAACAAAAGACTCGGGCTTCTTTACCCATTAATTCTGTGGTGAATATAGTCTTAGTTAGGGGATCACTACAGCTGTTTCCCAAGCTGAATAAAGGCCAGTGATATACACTCAATATCTTTCTTCTTCTTCCCCCTCCTCTCCTTACTCCCTTGCCGCCTCCTTCCCCTCCTCCTCCTCATCCTACTTCTCCTTCTCCTTCTTCTTCTTCAGTCAACAAATAGGAGAGGAGATAACCATGCACAAACCACACTGTCTGGCTGCATTAGCACCCTTTTGTTCTTATTTGTTCCATGCTTCTGTTTGTGTTTGTATTTTTTTTTTTTTTTAATGACAGGATATAACAACATACTCACCTTGTTCAAGTAAGAATATCCTCTTTAGCTCTGTTAGTCTTGGACATTACTACCAAAGTAGATAATGTAGAAAGGAAAACAAAAAAACACCATTACATTATGAAAAGTTAATTGAATCTTACAAACACTATGGAATAGTAATTTTAAGAATAATAATTCTATAAATGACAGGAAAAAATCCAGTAAAATTCTTAATAAACCTTAACTTTCATTGATTTACTTTTCATTAATACTTAAGTGCAATTTACTTAAAAACTTATTTGGGACTACAAGTTAAGAGAGGAACACATGTAGATTCTGGAAACTCAAATGCTTATTGACCCTATAAAGAAATTACTTCTACATTTAGACAAGAGAATAAGGAACAAATGTCTTTAACAATGAGGTAATCAATGGGATTTAAAAAATGATTAAATACAAAATTTTAACAAACAATATATATTTAGGTGGTTATTAATAAAACATAAAATACTTGAGATATTTGACATAGAAACAGCTTAATATAACAAAATGAAATGCAGTCATTAAAGACAATACTGAAAATTCTCCCCTTGACACTTAAAAAGTAAGATTCTGGATCTCCAGCTGATTAGATCTAATGCAAAATGCATTAGTGTTTAGTGGCAGACATTTCAGAGTGCTTTTATCAAGAGGTCCAAACAAACTCAGTGGGTCATAATGTCAAATCAGTGGAATAATTCATGAATCAGTTCATCCTCTAACTTATTTTTACTTGCCAAATAATTGGCCCTAACCCCTAGTAAGCCTATCTTAGAAATTAGAGATTTACAAAGGTGAAAATTTGTTTTTGTTGTTTCTAAAATAGCATGCTTTTGAAGTTGTTAAAGAATAGAGATTTCTCTTTTTTGTCCTTACTTTTGAAGATTGACCTTTTCAGGACATATTCTCCTATATTCATTCTCTGTCTCCCTCTTTCTTTCTCTCTCTCTCCCTCCCATCCCCAAATATAAATATATGAGATTTTTTTCTCCTTTTTCTTGCTTAGAAAGCAAGGAAACTAACTAAAACTAATAAGTAACACTAAACTAACATAAATAAATTTGCAAAACAAGACAAAAAATATATTTTACCATATGCAAAGTGACTTTTAAGTTCAGTTGTTGTGACAATGAACCACAGTAAGTTTCTTTTTGTATTGATGATGTACCAATATGATATAGAGGCACATATTTCAGAAAAAGATTCATTTTTTCAATAGTTTTAAAGGCCATGATTGACTATCAAGAAGTCAAAGACTGGCCAATGAAATATATCACTACTAATGGTGAACAATTCCAAAGCTCTTAAAAATTGTCAGGGAGTATCCCGACATCCTATATAAGTTCCAGGTGAGTGCTGGATTTATGTTTAACACATAACTTTTGATCAAGTGTCCCTCCTATAAACTAATATTAGAAGGTATTAAAATCTCTTGCTGGATTAGAAATTAGTTAAAAGAATTTAAAATAAATTTTTGATAGAAAAGTTTGTTAAAAATGTTTCAGAATTGTGAGAAAAAAAGTAGTCAATAGAACCTTTCTATCTGTTTTCTCTATTAAAATAACAATTAAGAATAAGATATTATTATATATTCTAAGACTTCTACAGGTAAGAGAACTTAATTGATACAAAGGAATCAGGAGAACTGGTACCTCCCTATTTCTAAGAGTCTTATAAATGGCAGCCAGGTCCTTAGAGATCAAGTACTAAGAATATATATTTGTCTCTTTCTTCTCTACCTCAAAAAGACTTTTTTTTTTGTTTGTTTGTTTATTTGACAGACAGAGATCACAAGTAGACAGAGAGGCAGGCAGAGACAGAGAGAGGAGGAAGCAGGCTCTCCGCTGAGCAGAGAGCCCGATATGGAGCTTGAGCCCAGGACCCTGGGATCATGACCTGAGCTGAAGGCAGAGGTTTTAACCCACTGAGCCACCCAGGCGCCCCTCAAGAAGACTTTCGACCTCTCTTTCTTATACACAAAGAGGGTTGGTGATGTTGATACATAAACCATATTTACACTCTCATTTATACTAAAGAGAGTTATATATTTTTTCCTATTCTATCATAGACATTACAAACTAATGAACATGCAACCATTTTAATGATGTAGAAATTTGTAAATATTGAGAACAATAAATGTTTTGGATTTTTCCAACTGTTGTAATACATATAATATGCTTGACACAGGACTTTTAGTAACATGTTCTTCTAGATATAGGAGATCACCTCTATTTGTTCAACAGATAAAACATGTGTGAACTCATGGCATGGCGAATGATGGGCCTGTACTCCTGATGCCTGAATGCCTGTGGGCCTCCTACCTCACTACCTCAGTCAAGAAGGCTGGGAATCTAGGCTATAACCACTAAAGTTTAACAAAATTTCCAATGTCTTATTATTTAGTTACATTAATGTAATGGTTTACATCTATTATTTTGAATACCTCAAATAAGATCGTGTAACATGTAAGGAACTTCTGAAATTATATTACTGCTTTTGATAAAGATATTTATTTTCATTTAGTTATTGTTATGCTCATCTTTACCTTTTTTAGACTCTCACATTCAAGAAAGTAGAGCTTAGTCAATGTCAGTGACAAAGAATTCAATAGATTTGGGTTGAAAGCCTGAACAACTGTATTTTGATGATGCTTATCCAGCTTGGTCAGACATATTAATTTATCCATGCTCTTAAAATAATTATAATCATGATTACTCACCAGACCACCAAGTATTGAATGTTATTATCCAGATATAAAAATTATTTTACGTGGATTTAGATTAATATGTTCAATATAATTATTGTATAAGTGACACCATCTTTAAAATGTAAAAAAAAAATAAAGAAATGTTATATGAGAATTAATCTCTTCAAGAAAATGCAAAAAGTGTGTTTAGATATCTTTATCTAAATATAAACTAATCCACTCAATTTAAGAAAATGATACTAATCAAGTCATGTAAATTAAATCTCTTTAAAAGAGACTATTTAAATATTTAAATTAAATTACTTTTTAGAAAGATGGAAAGAGAGAGAGAAATAGGGAGAGGGACAGAAGGAGAGGAAGAGAATCTTAAGGAGGCTCCATGCCCAGTATGCAGCCCAATACAGGGCTCAGTTTCACAACCCTGAGATAATGACCTGATCAGAAATCAAGAGACACTTAATTGACTGAGCCAACCAGGCACCCCTAAATTGAACATTTAAAAACTAAATACAAAATAAAATAAAATTGTTATTATTATTATATAGTTTTACACTTTGACATGGTCATTACCAAGAATTTGAGTTAAGAGGAAAAAAAAATTTAAAGTCCCTACAAGTTCTAACTGGGTCCACATGGAGTTGTTCATGCTAGGCCCCACATGAGCAAACTGAAACTTAACTGAATTTCTATTCTTGGCTTTCTCAAAAAAAAAAAAAAAAAAAAAAAGGCCTAGTTCCACCAGTCAGCACCTGTCTGCTCAGCACAAGCTACCTGACCCGAACTCAAGACATCATTTTGGTTTCATATAAGGAAAATAACTGCTTTAACCAATTATTAAATGCCCAGCATAACTTCCTTGTCTCTGCCCACTTTGGTCTATAAAATCTAGCATCTTATACAGCTCTTTAGAGCTCCTTTTTATCTGTTAGCTTGGATGCTCCCTGTATCAGGAGTTATTGAATTAAGCCAATAAGATACTTAAAATCTACTCTGTTGAATTTTGATCTTTAATAGGTCCAAACCATCATTAACATGAAATAAAACTCATTCCAGATATTTTCTATAATAATGTACAGGCAGAAGCATGGCTAGGAAAAGACAAAGAATAAACTGCTGTGAAGCATTGGAACTGGAAATGTTATTGGCTCTGGAGCTGGGATGGGTGAAGAAGTACTGGCTTTGGAATGAAACATTTATAGGTCAAAGCTGCCTCCACTTCTTCCTGCATCAGCCATTGAGAAGTAATTGAAGTACTTTGAGCCATTGGTTGCTTACTTTGTTTCTGATATACGGGAATGTATTAGAAACATGTGTATCCTTCTGGTTTTAAAATTAAAAAAAAAAAATGGGGCACCTGGGGGACTCAGTAAGTTAAGCGTCTGTCTTTGGCTCAGGTCATGATCCCTGGATACTGAGATCTAGCCCACATCAGGCTCCTTGCTCAGCGGAGAGCCTGTTTCTCCCTCTCACTCTGCTTCTCCCCCTGCCTATATTCTCTCTCTCTCTCTCTCTGTGTCACATAAATAAAATTAAAAGTCTCAAAAATTAACCCTACTCATTGTCATTTCAATATAAGGAAAACTGAATAATCATCTAATTATGAAATTATAAACCGAATCTTGAGGAAGGGAGTCTTCTGAATCCAGACATCATGAATTAATAGTGATTTCCTTAATGAAAATTGAATGATAAAGTCAGTTTATGATACCATATGTGAAATATATATCTCCATTCATTTATTTAATCATTTATTTTAATTACCTTTGGAAATTTTAATACTTCCTCTATTTTAAAATTTTGAGCAGAAAAAAAAAAGAAATAAAAAGATTTAATCCACATATCAAGAATTTAAAACAATGCATGGGACACCTGAGTGGTTTAGTCCCTTGGGTGAGTGACTCTTGGCTTTGGGTCAGGTTGTGATGTTGAGATTGTGCAAATGAGCACTATGTCTGGCTCTGTGCTCAGTGGAGAGTCTACTTGGGATTCTCTCTCTCCCTCTGCACTTCCCCCCAGCTTGTGCAGGCACTTGCACACTCTCTCTCAAATAAATAAATAAATTAAAAAAAAAAGAATTTAAAACTAGCAAATGACAAGAAAAGAAAGCACAGTTTTAGAATAAATTACATAAATTTGAAGTAAACAGTTCCCAGATAAAGCAAAAGACCTCATGTAAGCTTTCTAAAATAAACACAGAGATACATCATTCAGCAGGGAGCCAGAGTTTCGTTGGAAACAGATATCACACTGTTAACTTATTCAGTAACATCAGGCAATGTGATGAGATGATGTCCCAAAATGACATCTCAAATACCAATTCAAAGCAATAAAAAAAAAAAAAAATCCTGGCTTTTGTGATGACAGAAAATATATTTTATAATTATCTGATGTTTATCCAAGGAAAATAAAAATGATAAATCCCATGATGAATCTTTATGACAGACGGGTCAGACCCAATGTTGAGAGTTTCATTACCTAAACACCTAATTCTTAATAGATTATGCAGCTTATAATTTATGCTTTCTTTGTGATAGATTAAAAATAAGTACCATTTTGATGTCAGCAAAAAAATATTTCCAAGAACAGTACAAGTGAGCATCAGAATAGCAAATGCTGAAGCATGAAACCATTTGGTTTGTAGTTTTACTTATTGTAATAAAGATTATTTTATCCACTGACTTTTATTGATTTTCTTTTGTGGAATGATCAACATAACTCTTAGGAAATGATGAGCACAATCCCCTTAATGAAAACTTATCCTTCCTATTGACCAATGACTTTGCTAAAATCCATTTACTTTAGGTCAAAAAAGGGCAGCTGTCTGACAACATATATCCTGAAAGATGTGATGTCCGCTTCTTCTTTTGCGGTCTCTAAGACTTCACTCAAGCTCAGATTTAACCTGATGGTTAGAATTGCAAAATCTATAGTTTAGTTCAAATACACTTTATTTATCTACTACAAATGTGAAATCATGAAGTGCCAAGCAACAGGGGAAAAAAACACAATAAATAATTTTTTAAAGATATTTTCCCATTTTAGGGGTACCTGAGTGGCTCAGTCATTAAGCATCTGTCTTCTGCTCAGGTCATGATCCTAGGGTCCTGGAATGGAGGCCCATACCAGGCTCCTTGTTCAGCAGGAAAAACATGTCACTAGAGAAGCAGGACTTGAGCAAGAATTTGAAGAAAGTGTAGGAAGTAAGAAGGAAATGGTGGGATACCCGTGATGATTAGGGAGAGTATTGAAGCACTAAGGTTGGGTCAAAAGGAGTGTGAATAAACGTCAGCATCTGATTAAAGGGGCCTTTTTCATAGGAGTGGGTAAGAAGTAAGAATGGGAGTAGGAATGAGAGGGGACTGTGAAGATCATGGAAAGAAAAATGTTTGTCAACATGATGGTGATATAAGCAAGGAGTATTTGGGGAAATCATTCTAGCATCTTTGTGAAGTATATACAGTAAAGATAGAGGCAGTCTTCTGTCTCTATGGAAAGATGAATGAGCATAGACTTGAGTACTGTTTTTAGACAGCATTGTCTTCAAGAGTGGAGCAGAGCAAAGACACTTAACACAGGTACTTTTATTACTTAGTGATTCTGAATAAATTCTGATATTTACTCAGACTCCATAATACAGTTATAGTGGTTCTATTTGTATTTCCCCAGTTATATGTATCATATTCTTTCCTATGAGTGTCTGGGTAAATTTCTTAAATATCTATTTTTTATGTCTCTTAACTGTGAAGTGAATTTAACAGCATTACTAGAAGAATCTTGAAAGCTAATTAATATTTCTTTAAGAGGAAAATAAAATGTTACTTCTAAGAAGTATTTGAGATTACCAAAATGAAAGATCACTATTACAAATTTAGCATTACAATAGCTAGAATGGAAATATAAAGAATACGGTGATTTATTTTATGAGAACACAATGTATGAAATTAAAATTTTTATCATATCTGTGTATGAATGAGAGCTATGCATTAGAGTAATAGCGTGTTATAATAAAAATGTTATTTTTATTGTCCTAAAACATGTTTTTTGCTAAACTTTATTTAATCTGTTTTCTGTTCTTTTCAATTACATAGGACAGAAAATATATACATTTTTAAGATTTTATTTATTTATTTATTTGACAGAGAGAGTGAGCCAGAGAGCATAAGCATAGGAAACAATAGAGGGAGAGGGAGAAGCGCGGTCCCTGCTGAGCAGGGAGCTCCATGCAGGGCATGAGACAGAAAATATAATGCTTATAGAAGAATTCAAGTAAAATAAACAAATCGAAAACCACTTGATCACTATTTTCTTATGGGAGAAATGCTCTTATCAGGTCTATTAGTTACCCTTTTGATTTCTATGCATTTATACCTGAATATACACGAACTGTAGATAACCTACTTAAAGAAAGACATTTCCATCTATTTTATTCACCACTGTATTCCTAATTCCTAGAAGCACTTTTGGCAGCAAATATGTGCAATGAATAAATGGATGAAAAGAAATAAAGAAGCAAGTGCAGAGAGGAGCGGCTGGTGATTTGACACAGAAATCTCCCCAGGAATAGAGCACATGACCAAGAGTGTGAAATGTTGAGAACAATGTTGTAATACAATGAACCGGTGCACTTCATGTTTTTAAAGAAATGGACTTGAACATGTGAGAGGCAAGACATAGCTGTAATGGGAGGGTTCAGTCTCTCAGCAAAAAGAAATTCAGCTGGAAGTAGAAGGGTTTTTTATAGATACTGTACTAAAAGGAAAGAAGGAAGTGTGTGAGAGAAATTAAGGAATCTCATGCAGGTTAAAAAAATGGATGTACCCCACCACCCAAACTCTTTCAGTTAATAACACTTTATTTCAACCTAGTAAAAGACAAAGGTAAATATTTAATATAATCAAAATTTAAATAAAAATGATTTAAAAATTAAGAAGCAAGGACCATAATTACATACAAAACTGATAGCACTATACATAGCTTTCAAACTGGTAAGAGAGCCTACACAGAACAATCACAGAGTCAAGTAATTTTGTGTCAGTAGTTTGTAATTGAGGCAAAAAGAACTAATAAGAATATGTTATTGGAAATTGCTTATGCTGAGAAAAACAACATAGGAAAATTAAAGAGAAATACAAAAATACATATGTTGAGGGACGCCTGGGTGGCTCAGTTGGTTAAGCGGCTGCCTTCGGCTCAGGTCATGATCCCAGCGTCCTGGGATCGAGTCCCACATCAGGCTCCTTGCTCGGCGGGGAGCCTGCTTCTCCCTCTGCCTCTGCCTGCCTCTCTGTCTGCCTGTGCTCACTCTCTCTCTCTCTCTCTGACAAATAAATAAATAAAATCTTTAAAAAAATACATATGTTGAAATATATTCTGCAGAAATATAAAATATAGAAATAAATATAAAAAATTAAAGAGATCAAGTATGTTTAATAACTATTAAGCCCAAACCCTTTTACTTTCCCAATATAAATTAAGACCTTGGGATTCTAAGTGACTAGATTCCATTCACATAGCTAGTCAGTGACTGAGCTGAGGTCTCATTTCAAGTTCTACAATCTCTTTGGCTACTTCATGGTGATGAGTCAAAGTTAAATTGAAAAGATATGAGGGAGTTTCAATCTTAAGGAAAAAAAAATCCCCAAATTTTGTTTTCAGAATTTAATCATGCCTTTAATCCTCTCTGGTGCCATGGTGTTTTATAATTGCTAATAAATTTTGTCCTACTCATATGGATTGACGTTTCTTTCATTTTAAAAGACAGGGATAGAATGCTCCCTCTCTAAGACAACACAGTGAAAGTCATTCCTAAGAAAAAGAAATAATTGAGGATGGAAGAGAAAGATCACTTTACTACTCAAAACATACTGGTTTGAAACAAGTATTTTGATGAGAGGCTTTGGAAACCAAGTCACATTATTCTCTTTTAAGAAAGCCTATTCATGTTTTCATGGACTCACATTTCTTCAGGCTTGTTAATTGGGCATTGTGATGAACCAAGCTGTGAGATTCCACTCATTTAAAACTAAATGACAAAAGCCAGAATGATTGTGGAGTGCCTCTGAAACAGAGGAACATGGGAGTTAAATACAAAATGTTGGAAATTTTTCAGGGCACATTTTGTTGTGTATGTTGTATTTCTTAGCTGCAGAAATTATAGAAACCCACTTTTGCTCTGATTTCTAAAATAATATTCATTTGACCCAATTATTTTGATTGATTTTTTAAAATATTTTATTTATTTATTGAGAGAGAGAGCATTGGTGGGGGCGGGGAGAGAGGCAGAGGGAGAGGAAGAGGCAGACTCCCTGCTGAGCAGGTATGCATTGATACTGGGACCCTGAGATTATGAACTGAGCTGCAAGCAGACACACCTAGATGCCCCATTCTAGTTGATTTTAAACTTAAGTATCTGGTCACTATTAAGTGGTTTTAAAGCTTATTTGATTATTAAGGTAGAGTGCCTACATTGTCACAAATCATATTATGAATGGGCCATATTTATCTAAATATAATAATTTAAATAGGAACAACAACAAAAAAATTACAACCCAATCTACCTTTGACACCTTGTATATACAGTTTCATATTAAACTGACAGAATTTTAACACCTTTATAGAGATAAAGGAGGAAAGAAAGGAAAGTTGTCTTTGGAAATTAATCAAGATGATTATTAATTCAGACTGGAAGGAGAAATATGCTTGCATGATGAAGCAAATAGTGCTTAATTGAATGTTGAACTGTGTTAATGTTCTAATTTAAATTACACTATTCCTGGGGCACCTGTGGGTGGTTCAGTCAGTTAAGCACCTGACTCTCGATTTTGACTCAGGTCACAATCTCAGGGTCCTGAGATCAAGCTCCGGGTTGGGGTGGTGCTGGGCCTAGAGAGAGATTCTCTCTCTTCCTGGTAGAAGGTGCCCAACTGCCATGGGGTGAGTGTGCTTATTAGACCATTGTTGCTATGTATGCCTGAAGACTTGAAATGTAAATTTGGAGAGACTTTTCATCTAAATCCTTGGCTGAATTAAGCGCCTAATTAGGATGGTTTTTCAATAGGTTAGAGTAAGCATGCAATCAGTACTGGTGCTTTCATTTGGGAGGCCATATGGTTCATCTCAATGTGTCCTAAGTAAAATTTATCTCCGATCCAGTGTCCAAGAGTTCAGTTTCAGCTTACCAGCCCTACAACAGAATGGAGCCTCAATCATCCAGGAAAGGGTGTAGTGGTATCTTTTGCTGATGTTGGACAGGTAGCCAAAGAAGAAGGAAAGTGTTTAACAATGGGTCAGATCAAGGCAACCCCTTCAGGATGACCTTCCTTTCTTTGAGAAGCCGCCAAGCAGGTGATTTTCCGTACCAAACCTGTCTCTAGAAGAGCCTCATCTGAAGATAGTCCTAGCCAATGAGGAAGCATTGCAGAAGATCTGTGCCCTTGAGAATGAACTTGCTGCTCTCAGAACAACTCAAATTGACAAAACTGTGACCCTGCAGGAACGGCAAAATCTCATTGCAATTGATTTAGATTCTGTCACCTCTGTTACCTGCAGCACCAACCCCAGTCCCACCACTTTCCCCGTCCCCAGCCTCCCCCCCCCCTCCCGGCATCAAGGCTCCACCAGAGTATCTGCTATTGACCCGATGAAAGAGGGAAGAGGTGTGAGAAGAATCTGCTGGAAAGACTCTGGTTAAGAGCAGAAACCTGAATTTGCTAGAGATCCTTAAAGATAGGAACCTTATAGAACTTAAGTTAGTTAAAAGGTCAGAACAGGATATAAAGCTCAAACCGGTAGAAGCTACTGACCTGGCTGTCCTCCTGGCAGAGGCTCTGAAAAAGACATTTTCTTATCTATATCAAAGGGATAATCAAGGTAAAATTGAAAAAGGAGTTCCAAAGTCTGCATCAGAGACCGCTTCAGAAATGGTGTTGTTTGGACCTCATATGTTGGAGTCCACAGGACAGATGAAGTCTTTAACTGAAAATGTTTCAACTTCCTAAAAAAACAGTGAACTGAGAAAACGATCCCTATTCCAGCTATCGGTTTCTGAGGGCTGCTTGGGTAATAGAAATCAACACTATTTAGTAAATACCTGAATTTAGTATTCAGTGGTCTCCTTTAAATCTGACTAGATTCAGCAATAACAAAGCACTCTAAGTTTGTGGGATTTTTATTTTTTTATTTTTTAGAAGGTTAGTTCTTAAGATTTCCACAACCCCTGTATTGAGACATAATTTGTTCTTTTTTTAAAAAAGATTTTATTTATTTATTTGCCAGAGAGAGATCACAAGTAGGAAGAGAGGCAGGCAGAGAGAGAGGGAAGCAGGCTCCCTGCTGAGCAGACAGCCTGATGGGAGGCTGGATCCCAGGACCCTGAGATCAAGACCCAAGCTGAAGGCAGAGGCCTAACCCACTGAGCCACCCAGGCGCCCCAACATAATGTATAGCCAGGATGTTTAACTTTCTAGCCTTGAAACAATTACACAGATTTTAGAAGAAAGGATATTTGTGGATGTAAGTTTTTAATTTTTAACACTAATTTATCTGTGTGAATATTTTATATGCATATATTTGGGTATAAAATAGTATGTAAAATTTAATAATGATGGTCAGTGAGGGTTCTGTTACCATCACTAGTTGTCAGTGATCATTTACACTTCAGTGATGGAACTGAAGGTATAACACAGGTTGTTAGAATGAAATATTTAGGATTGGAAACTTTTTGCCTTGAACAGGACCTTTACCTTAGATTCTCTCTCACATTTACTTGCAGTAGTTCGAGTAAGAACCAGGTTATCACTGCTGAAAATTCCATAATGCTTTAAAGGGAATTCAAATGCCATGAAAGCTGCTTTTCGTTCAGTGCTCCAGTGCTGAGAAAGAAAATGTGGTTTTCAAATAGTGAGAAATCAAATTATTGAATTAAATCTATAACAAGTAAAAGCCAGAATGTACCATCTTTTTTTTCCAGGTTAACAGCATCACAAAGATGACTTGTTGCTAAGCTAATACTTAATGAAAATGATAACGTAATGGAATTAAAAAAAAATTAATACTGGTCAAATATTGTAGTTTTATAATGAAACATTGAATAGATGAAATAAAGAATTTCCTACAAGTTGTTTATCATTAGAGTGCTGTTCTGTTGAATTACATTATGTAGCAAACCTTAGGTACTCTTAGAAAGTGGAGAAGAGCCTTTCTAATTGAGGACTTCCGAGGAATTGCTATAAGTGGTCACTTGTGAGTGCTTATAAATCTTTCTGGTTTTCTGTATTTCTGTTAAACTCAGTCATAGTTAATTCTAGAATCTCCTGCCATGAGTAAATATTTGGATTTATTTAAATCTAGTAAAAAAAAGTGGAGATAAGAAGAGTAGACATTTACTTTTAAGTTACTGAAAATATGTGGAGAGTTCTCAATATTAGCAAGCATTATTTAGCTTAAATTTGAACTGTGGCTTATTTGACCCATGTTGTTGATTTATGTTTTTTTCTAAATGTTTCATTATGACTTAAAATTTCTACCTTTAAAAGAAATTCAGAAAATTTGACAGAATTACATATTTTGACCTCCTATGTGCTTTATATTTGTAACAAAATTGAATTTTGGCCACTGTTCCCATTGAAGGACGTTGCTGTTTTGAAATAAAACAAACATATTTTCCTTGGGTAGCAGGGAGTGATTTTCTCTCTCTCCCTCTGCCCCTCCCCACCTGGTTGGTATCCCTTATACCAGTTTAGTTGAACTTGAAGTTTATCTTCTGCCCCTCTGTTCTATCAGTATAATTACACAGAGCTTAGTTCAGTCCTTAATAAATGCCTGATACTTAATTTCAGTTTGTAGTTACTGAATATTGTGGTGAAAGACAGTCCAGCCTTTTGGACTAGATTACTAAAGCACAGAAATTTATCAAACAACACCGTTGTTTTCCAAAAAAGAATTGCAAAGTCAAGTCCTACAACCATAGTACACATTATAAATTTTCATGCCATTTGGATGACAAGAAAGGGAGCCCAAAGTTTCTCTTCTTTACCATCTTCCACAGCATGGCAAAAGCTATGAATCAGGATATGGAGGAAAATTGAACCAGGTGCCAGGAAAAAGAGATTCTACTATGTCTTTTGTGTACTACTGTTCTCACTTTGCTTTCATTTATATAATACTTTTTGATTTTCCTCTGAATTCTTTGGCAGATACCACTCTCATGTTGATGCTTCCTTCTATATGTTAAATCTGAGTGTTGGAAATTCTCCTGTGCCTTCTACACTTTTCCTTTCTTTCCTTAGTGATTAATATATTCCCATGCCTTTAAATGCTGTACAAATACTGAATATTCACATAATTATATATGGACAACTTACAGCTATCTCAGATTTGGCACTCTCAAACTGCACTCTTTTTTTTTTTAAGATTTTTTTTTTTTTTTTACTCTGACAGAGATCACAAGTAGGCAGAGAGGCAGGCAGAGAGAGAGGGAAGCAGGCTCCCCGCGGAGCAGAGAGCCGGATGCGGGGCTCGATCCCAGGACCCTGGGACCACGACCTGAGCCAAAAGCAGAGGCCCTAACCCACTGAGCCACCCAGGCGCCCCTCAAACTACACTCTTAATCCAGCCTCCAAACTGATCCTTCCTCGGACTCCGACATGGACATCACACTCCTCCAGGCAGAGCCTCAAATAGCATCTTTACATATCTTCCTGATTTCACTCCTTGCCCCCTCATAGTTGTTTTCCATGTGCTGTCCACAGATACTATGAAAAACTGGCTAATTGGACTATGTCATCCTGCTGAATTAATCCTGTGAAAGCTTTCGATTGATTTCAGATAAAAGTGATGTAGAAGTTGTGTTTAACCATGGCCCTTCAAACCTTTCCAAACACATGTTGTTCCTCTTTTCCCTAGTTCCTCTACACTTAAGCTGGTTTTCTTCCTTTCATTTTCTAAAACACACTGAGCTCTTTCCTGGCCCAGGCCTTTTATTTGTGCCTCTTCCTCTATCTCAAGCACTTGCAACATGCCTTCACAAGGCTGCTGTGGTTACCCTTCACAGATAATTACTGTCTGTCATAGAAATGCGCCCTCCCCACCACCTTTTTAAAAATTTAATTTGATCTTTTTTTTTTTCTTTGTTTAATAGGCTCCATGTCCAGCACAGAGCCCAACACAGAGCTTGAACCCATGACCCTGAGATCATGGGTCAAGAGTTGGATGTTTAACAGACTGAGCCACCCAGGTACCCCAAGGAAGTCTCTTTTAAATGGTGACCATTGAAGAACCATCATTATTGTCTGTCTTTACTGTGTTCATGAATTTATTATACTTACTGAAATGTATTGTTTACTTCATGACTGTAAGCTCCATGAGGATATGGACTAGAGCTGGTGATTCAGAAGTACAGTTCTCACTTAGCAGTTTTTCACACAGTAGAAGAACTTCCCATAAAAAATTAAATTATTTAATTTTGTTGTATATTATCCTACCATCTTTAATAATATCTTCTTTCTTAAAAAATCTCTGTTCTAGGGGCACCTGGGTGGCTCAGTGGGTTAAAGCCTCTGCCTTCGGCTCAGGTCATGATCCCAGGGTTCTGGGATCTAGCCCCGCATCAGGCTTTCTGCTCAGCAAGGAGCCTGCTTCCCTTCCTCTCTCTCTCTGCCTGCCTCTCTGCCTACTCGTGATTTCTGTCTGTCAAATAAATAAATAAAATATTTTAAAAAAAACCTCTGTTCTATTAGATATTCTTGTGGGACTATTAATCAGATGATTTTTATTACTGTAACCAAAAAATAGACACATAGCAAGAGCTAAGGTGATCAAATATTCCCTTTCTGGAATTTACATCATTAACAAAAAAACACAGTAGAAAATAAATGCATTACTTTTCATTGATAACAGCCTTTTTTATTCTTAGGTACTATAGTTACTCTGCTTTCTATTCCCGTTCCACTGGTGGTCTTTTTTTTAGTTCTAATGGCATCGTTCTGTCCCATTTTTTACTTTCCATTATAGGTCTTATTAGTCAGGGTCAGTTGAAATTATTTTGTTACAATAGAAAACCTCTCTGAGTGGTATTCTCAGAAATATTTATTTTTCCCCTTCAAGTCAGGTTCTGAGATAATACAGCTCCAGATTTGGTTAATTTAGTGTTTCATTGCTACCATCAAAGAACAAGGTATATTCCATATTTCTTTTCTGCCACCTTCACCATGTTATTCTGTTTTCCTCAAGGCTATAATATGTCTTCAGAAGCAACAAATACAGTTGGCCCTTGAACAACATGGAGGGGGGAGGGCACAGTCCCTTACAGAGCTGAAAATCCATATAACTCTTAACTCCCCAAAAACTTACTTACTAATAGTCTACTGTTGACCAGACCTTACCAATAACATAAGCAGTTGAATAACATATTTTGTATGTTATATGTACTATACACTGTGTCCCTGCAATAAATAATATAGATAAAAAATATTATGAAAATAATAAAAAAAGAGAAAATACATTTATAGTACTAATGTATATTTATTGAAAAAAAATTCACATAGAAGTGAGGAGGGCCAAGCCAGACCAGGAGTACCCGCACTGGGGGTCTGGTGCTGGGGTGGCAGTGTTCCACAACCAGAGGCCCTTAGTTTAGCAAAGCCCTTAGTTTAGCAGTGGCAGCTGCTGGGCAGACCCATCAGCATTGACAACAGCCTGGAGGAACAGTACCACCGCCCAATTTGCCTGACGGTGTACTACCAGATCCTGGCCATCACCTTGGAATCACATACGAGCACACTGAAGAATACTGCCTCCAGAAAGGATCCCCACTCAGTCCCTGTACCCAGTACCTCCCTAGGTACTCAGAGGGCAGATGTGACCTTTGTCCCAGGCACATTCCATTTGGTCCTGTGGAGACTGGGGGGCCGGAGGAATTGTAAATAAATGCTTGCGGCTTTTGCTGTCACCTCTTAAAAGCAAAAGAAACAAAACAGCAATAACAAACTGCATAAAAGCAGACCAGTGTCTAGACCCATGTTGCTTATGGGTTATCTATAAATGACCCAACCTGTAGACCTACACTGCTTAAGGAATATCTGTATATCTTCATACACAAAATTTCAAAGCCAAAAGAAAGACCAGATCTTTTTAAGAACAGGAAATTTTTCTCCAAATTTCATAGTGGCAGATCTTCCTCACATTTCACTGGCTAGTGTTGGACAGATAACCGATTATTTTAAGATAGTCACTTTGTGAGAAATTATATGGTTTGATTGGCTTACAATAATCAAACACTGATGGTGCTGTAAAGTTATTCATTAGGCTTAAGGAAGAATGTAGAGACAAAAAACTTTTTGGAAGGGTTTCTCTGCATAGATTTCAAAACTCAGCCCCTTTCAACTGCTTTCTATCAAAATCAAAATAAATTAGACCTCTCAGCTTACTAGGTCGAGAGCATTGCTTTGTATTGCATGAGGTTTAAACACCATGGATAGAATAGAATTTCAGGTTCTCCCTTTTTTTTTTTCTTTTACTAAATGTGTAGCATTTGATGAGTTAATGAGTCTTTTGGTGGGCAGTTTTGTGATTTGGAAAATGGCACTAAGCAACCAAGATGGCATTAACAATATTGTACGTATCCTTTCAGATAAACATTCTCTAAGTCTAGATCTCAATCTTTGTACTGAACTACAAAGTCCATTTATGACTTCTGTATTCATATTCTTTTTTTTTTAAGATTTTATTTATTTATTAGTTAGAGAGAGAGAGAGCGTGAGCACAGGCAGACAGAGAGGCAGGCAGAGGCAGAGGGAGGAGAACGCTCCCTGCTGAGCAAGGAGCCCCATGTGGGACTCGATCCCTGGACGCTGGGATCATGACCTGAGCCGAAGGCAGCCGCTTAACCAACTGAGCCACCCAGGCTTCCCTGTATTCATATTCTTATTCTTTCCCCTTAGCTCCCAACATTAAATTAAATTAAAATGTGAAAATTCTTGTGATCGTTCAGAGCCATAGATTATATGGTGACTTCTTTCAATTAACTCTTTTTGTAGATAAAGAAACTCTATACAGGGATAAAAGAGAAATTACTCGGTGAACACACAGGTACTGCAAATTACTGTTTATAAATTAGGAAATATAAAAACTACTTTAGTGCTACACTTAGAGAAAAGTTTTTTTTTTTTTTTTAATTCTTGAAAGCAAAATATGTTGCTCTTGTTTACTCTTTACCATAAATTGTTTTTACAGTCTTGGAAAATGAATCAGCAGAAAAACGTATTGCTTATTTATAAAGATATAGCTCAATTAATTGACTCTCAGGAAGCTCTCTCTAATCATTCAAATAGAAATAATTTTCTGACTCTGCCTTATGTCTGATTTGAAGTCTTGATACAGATCCTTGAAATTAAAAACTGAAGTTTATCTCTCTTTGGATTTATAAAATCATGTCAAATATTTTTAACTATGTTCCATAACCCCTTGGGCTAGGATATAAGTAGATATTAAGTAGTGTACTTTAGATTATTTTGGTACTTTCACATTTAATCATTTTTACTTTGTTTTGTTTTGAGATAAAAACTCTTTGAAGCTGTGTTTAGATGTACTGTAAGGTTCAATTTTCAATCAATATAATTACCATTGATGTTTTGATTAGTTAAGTTAAAATGCACAAAAACAAAGTAACCATACTTCTACAGATTTCTAATCAGCTAGAGAAGGAAATTGAAAATATAACAAGAAAAAGCATCAGCTAATTAAGCAGCCAACTATCTTGGGCATAAAGAGAAGGTGATACAGTAGTTTCCAAGGAAGTCTTTCAGGATATTTGTCGTTGTTAAATGTAGAGCTATTATGCAAGCAGATTATGCAAATGCAATTAGAGACTCAATGAAAAATGGATGAGCTGAGAGATGAATTTATGAAAGTCACTAATCCATTCATATTGTCAGCATTACTTGACTTACACCTCACAGCAGCTTTGAGTTAATATCTCTCAAAGGAATAAAAATGTTTGTCCAGTTAATACATGATGAAACAGAAATTTGCACCTAGCTTTACCTGATTCTAATGTTTCAGAAACTAGTAATTGGTCCAATAAACTATTGCATGGTACTACTGAGAAGTCAATGGAGCTGACCTCTGGAAACAGGAAGGCATTTCTAAAATATTGGTGTAGTTCATCATTGTCAAATTCCTTTGACTTCCATGTCACTACCTAATATTAAACTATTATGGTTATTAAGAAAATAATCATATTATCAAGACTATATTGGAGAAATAAAGATTGGAAATCGTTCCCTGAGATTGCAGAACAGGTGAAAGGTAGTATCCTAAAAGTCAAAGAGTGGGTTTACAAAAACGTAATTCAGAGTTGAGACAATTAAGGTTGGACAGAGTGCTCACTGAAAAATAAACTATTAGTTGAGTGATTAAAAAAGAGTGGAATGAAGGTTCCTCAAGAGGTTAAAAATAGAGCTACCCAACAATTGCATTATTCAGTATTTACCCCAAAGATACAAATGTAGTGATACAAAGGGGCACCTGCACCTCAATGTTTATTGCAGCAATGTCCACAATAGCCAAACCGTGGAAAGAATTGAGATGTCTTTTGACAGATGAATGGATAATTGTGGCATATATAGAAGAATATTACTGAACAATCGAAAAGATGAATACTTACCATTTACATTGACATGAATGGAACTGGAGGATATTATGCTGAACAAAATAAGTTAATTAGAGAAAGACAATTCTTATATGGTTCCACTTATATGTGGAATATAAGAAACACTGCAGGGGATCATAGGGAAAGGGGAAGAAAATTAAATGGGAAGAAATCAGAAAGGGAGATAAACCAAGATAAACTCTTAACTATAAGAAACAAACCACAGGTTGCTGGAGGGGATGTGGGTAGATGGATTGGGTAACTGGGTGATGAGTATTAAGGAAGGCACATGATGTGAGGAACACTGGGTGTTATATGCAACAGATGAATAACTAAACTCTACATCTGAGCTAGTGATGTATTATAAGCTGGCTAATTCAATTTAATTAAAAAAAGATATATGGATCATTTGCAACATAAGTTTTTGAGAAAATGATAGTTGAGATAGAAATCTATACAATTCTATGAAATATTTGGAAAGTCCAGAAAAAGAACATAATATAATTTACATGAAAGTATTTACAACAATTATGTCTTTGAATTAATAATTTTGGTGAGTCAAAAAAAAATGAATTGAAAATTGAGGGACTCAAGATACATGAAAGATGAAACAGGATTAAGGACGACATAGGAATATTCTGCAAGTAGGAAGAGATACTTGAAGAGTAGGGATGAACCATCTTCAGTATAAATGTGGAAGGAAATCGAAAATAATTGAACATAATAAAAATAAGTTAATTAAAATTAATTGGTAAGAATTCAGAACATTTTAAAAGGAATAAAATTAGAAAAAAATTATCTGTCAGATGAAATCAGTCTTTGTGACAGACAGCATAGTCATCAATAAAATGAAAGGAGGAGGGGGTGAGCATGTATTTTGAGTAGACTAGAGAAGGTTTGAAGGAGTTATATAAAGAAGCAGTCAGGAGTGTCTCAGTTCAAGGTGAGAAAAGCATCACTAAGCAGTTTAACAAGCTACTTGATATATGAACTTGTCAAGTTCCTCCAAAAAGTAATTCTAAAATTTCTCTTGGTTTCACCATAAACTGTTGAAATTTAACTCTATAAGAATACAGAGTGAAAGAGCATTCTCAGTATGGTTCAGCTTCAGATAGGCAACCCTCCATAGAGAACTTAATGCAAGGATAGCTCCTAATGTCAAAGAAAGCTTGCTTTTGTTCACTATCTCCTAAGGGTTGAAAAATGTGAGACTCAGTGCTGGTCTTCAAGGAAGTCCACAGTTTATCTTAATACACCTGACCTCTCTTGGATCACATTATGCCCTTCCAGGTGTCCTAAACCCAAATCAGCTTAAATTATGTGAGGTCAACTAATATACTCCATGATGGCATATGTTTGTTCCTGCCACCCACACCATCCAGAAGCCACTTCATATCCAACTCCATACATTAAACAGAACAATAATCTTCAAAGAACCATCTCAGACAACTCTCTTTTATTGATGCTTTATTGATTTCCTAACCAGATATAAAATTTCATTTGAATATACACACCATTATTCATTTATAATAGTCATTTTAAACCTTCAAGTTTAGTGATTTGTGACTAAATCTGTTCCTTTTCCACCTCTAACCTCTCCCATGTGGCTCAACACCTGAACAATAAAGTATCTTGGTCATTTCTGACTCCTCAATAAATACTTTCTGAATTACCATTATGTGACTCAATATTCTTCACTAATTGCACTAATATTCATTCCTCCCTCATTTGTTTTCTGTCTCCCTAAATATTTCATTCTATTTACTCATCTGACTTCATAAATGTATTGAACATGAGAGAAAAATATCTGTGGTTTCCAATGTCTCTCTCCAACTGTTGAAATTGAATTTGTTTAAAGGCTGTTAGCAGCTTTTTAATGGTTTCTCAAAAGCTTTCAATTTAGGTAGCCAAGATTCAGTCTAAAATAGCCAAAGCTTAATTTATCAATACAATTTTGAGACAAGTACATGCTTTCCACAAACCTATTCCTGTTAGATCAATTATCTTATGTCTAAGAAATATTTAAGTAAATCCATGAAAATAGTTCATGAATGGAAATTATGGAAATTTTCTTTTATTAATTCATTGCCATTTTTTAGATGAAAAAACATTGCCATTTTACATGTAAAAAATTATAATCTGAAAGCTAATGATCATGCAACAGATTTTTTTTCATGCAACAGATTTTTAATGAACAATCTATAGTTCACATAATTCCAATGGCATTTTTAAATAAGCCCTGATGTCAGAAGAAAAAGTATTTTACAAACCTATTAAAACTAAACATATAATTACACTTTCATGTCTGTTTTTCTAAGAATCAAGAGGAACATATCAGAATGTGACTTTTTAAAAATTTCACATGCTTCTGGGACCCCTAGGTAGCTAGCTCAGTTGGTTAAATGACCAACTTTTGATTTTGGCTCTGGTCATGATTTCAAGGTTGTGAGATCAAGTCATGATCTCAGAGCCCTAGGATCGAGCCCTTCATCGGGCTCTCTGCTCGGTGGGGAGCCTGCTTCCCTCTCTTTCTCTCTGCCTGCCTCACTGCCTAGTTGTGATCTCTCTCTGTCAAATAAATAAATAAAATCTTTATTTATTTTTTTTTTTAAAGAAGAACTTTCTTTTTTTTTTTAAAGATTTATTCATTTATTTGTCAGAGAGAGAGAGAGGGGGTGAGCACAGGCAGACAGAGTGGCAAGCAGAGGCAGAGGGAGAAGCAGGCTCCCCGCTGACCAAGGAGCCTGATGTGGGACCCTATCCCAGGACGCTGGGATCATGACCTGAGCCGAAGGCAGCCGCTTAACCAACTGAGCCACCCAGGCGTCCCTATTTTTTTAATTTGACATACAGAGATCACAAGTAGGCAGAGAGGCAGGCAGAGCGAGAGGGAAGCAGGCTCCCCGCTGAGCAGAGAGCCCGATGTGGGGCTCGATCCCAGGACTCCGGGATCATGACCTGAGCTGAAGGCAGAGGCTTTAACCCACTAAGCCAATCAGGCGTCCCAATAAATAAAATCCTTAAAAAAAGTTCTCTTTCTCCCTCTTCCTCTGCACCACCCTACCTTTAAAGAAAATTTTTAAGAATTCTTAAAAAAAAAAGAATTCTTAAAAATTTCCACCATCTTTTGCATTTTTTAGTTTTTATGTAAATTTCAGTTAAGAGTATATATTTTTTAAAGATTTTATTTATTTATTTGACAGAAAGAGAGAGATCACAAGTAGGCAGAGAGGTAGGCAGAGGGGGAGGGGGAAGCAGGCACCCTGCTGGGCAGAGAGCTTGATGTTGGACTTGATCCCAGGACCCTGAAGTCATGACCTGAGCCAAAGGCAGAGGCGTAACTCACTGAGCCACCCAGGCGCACCAACAGTGTAATTAAAATTATATATATTTATATTTATAATAATATTATATTATATTATATTATATTATAATTTATATAATATAAGTATATATATATACATATATTATTTCTTCACTTGAGAGAAAGAGAGAGAACAAGAGCACACTAGCAGGAGAATGGGCAGAGGGAGAGGGAAAAGCAGTCTTCCCGCTTAGCAGGAAGCCCGAGGTTGGAGCTCAATCCCAGGACCCTGGGATCATGATCTGAGTGGAAGGCAAATGCTTAACCAACTGAGCCCATTGGGCACTCCAACAAACTGTGTAATACTATTTTCAAGTGTACAGGAACAACACTTAGGTTGTTTCCTGATTTGACTATTGTTGATAATGCTGCTATAAACATTGGGGTTATGTATCTCTCTGAATTTGTATTTTTGCATAATTTGGGTAAATATCCAGTAGTGAAATTGCTGGGTCATAAGGTAGTTCTATTTTAAACTTTTTAAGGAACCTTAAAAGACTGCTCAGTTTGCATTTCTACCAACAGGGCACAAGGGTTCCCCTTTCTCCACATTCTCACCAACATTTGTTGTTACTTGTCTGGTTGAAAGCCATTCTGACAGGTGTGAGGTGGTACCTCATTGTAGTTTTGATTTCTATTTCCCTGATGATGAGTGATGTTAGTATCTTTTCATGTGTCTGTTGGAAGTAAAATTGTCACTGCTTGCAGATAATATGATACTCTATATAACCCCCACCCAAAAAAAGAAAACCCAAAAGACCCCACCCAAAAATGCTAGAACTGATAGATGAATTTAGTAAAGTTGCAGGATACAAAATCAACATACAGAAATCTGTTACAATTCTATGCCCAACTAATGAGGCAGCAGAGAGAAATTAAGGAATCAATCCCAATTGAAACTGCACGAAAAACAATAAGATACCTAAGATAACAAAAAAGGTCAAAGACCTATATGCTGAAAATTATGAAACAGTGATGAAAGAAACTGAAGATGGCACAAAGAAATGGAAAAACATTCCATGCTCATGGATTGGAAGAAAAAATATTGTCCAAATATTTATTCTACCCAAAGCATTCTAGACTTTTTTAAAATTAGATTTCATTTATTTATTTATTTATTTATTTATTTATTTAACAGAGAGAGAGAGAGAGAGAGAGAGAGGGAACACAAGCAGGGGGGAGTGGGAAAGGAAGTAGCCTTCTCGCTGAGCAGGGAGCTGGACACAGGCATTGATCCCAGGACCCCAGGATCATGTCCTGAGCCGAAGGCAGATGCTTAATGACTGAGTCACCCAGGTGCTCACTACACTTTTTTTTTCCAAAAATTTATTTATTTATTTGACAGATAGAAAGAGATAACAAGTAGGCAGAGAGGCAAGTAGAGAGAGAAGGGGAGGCAGGCTCCCCACTGAACGGAGAGTCCAATGAGGGGCTTGATTCCAGAACCCTGAGATCATGACCTGACCTGAAAGCAGAGGCTTAACCCACTGAGTCACTGAAGCACCCCAACAATCTACACTTTTAATGTAATCCCTATCAAAATACCAATAGCATTGTTCACAGAGCTATAACAAACAATCATAAAATTTGTATGGAACCACTAAAGACCTTGAATACCCAAAGCAACCTTGAAAAAGAAGAGCAAAGCTGGAGGAATCACAGTTTTGGACTCAAGCTATATTACAAAACCATAATGATCAAAACAGTATGCTACTGGCACAAAAATAGACACACAGATCAATAGAACAGAATAGAAAACGGGTTCAGAAATGAACCCACAACTATATGGTCAATTAATATTCAACAAAGTGGTAAAGAATATCCAATGGGAAAAATAATGTATCATCAATAAATGGTGTTGGGAACACCAGACAAGAATATGCAAAAGAATGAAACTGGTGCATAATTTATTTAAAGCCAAAAAGTATAAGACATATGTATTTTTTTTTCTGGTTTGGAAAATGTTGTAAAGATTTTTAAATATTCAAGGTTAGCCTTCAAAAAAAAAAAAAAAAGAAAAAAAAAAAAAAAAAAAAAAAAGAAATTTTGCCATTTGCAACCAAATGGATTGAACTAGAGGCTGTTAGGTTAAGTGAAATAAGCCAATCAGAAAAAGAAAATTTTCATACAATGTTGCTGATATGTGGAATTTCAGAAACAAAACAGAGGATCATAGGGGAAGAGAGGAAAAGATAAAACAAGATGAAATCATAGAGGGAGACAAACCATAAGAGACTCTGAAGCACAAGAAAGAAACTGAGTGTTGCTGGACTGGAGAGGGATGGGAGGATGGGGTAACTGGGGGATGGCACATGATGTAATGAGCACTGGGTATTAAATAAGACTGATGAATCCCTGACCTCTACCTCTGAAACTAATAATACATTATATGTTAATTGAAAAATTTTTTAAATATTTTATTTATTTATTTATTATATATATAGAGAGAGCGAGCACAGGCAGACAGAGTGGTAGGCAGAGGCAGAGGGAGAAGCAGGCTCCCTGCTGAGCAAGGAGCCCGATGTGGGACTCGATCCCAGGATGCTGGGATCATGACCTGAGCTGAAGGCAGCCGCTTAACCAACTGAGCCACCCAGGCGTCCTGTTAATTGAATTTAAATAAACATTTTAAAAACTCATATACTCAAGGTTAGGAGCGTCTTAAAAGATACAACTAATTTTATGTACTTGTGACAGTATTTTCAATGTTTTCTATTTATCCTATTTTTTTAACACTGACTTCTCTCCACAGAAAGCACAATAAAAGAAAAGAACATCTGTGAGATAAATTATTCTATAATCATCTTAGATTCTTTGTCCTAAAGAGCCTAAAATATGTGGAAGAGTGTGCTATGCTTTATGGGAGAGCTAAATTTTGATTACTGGAGGTTTCTATTATCCCCTTGAGAGTTCTATGTAACTTCAAATTCATACTTCACCATTTTCTTTCCTATCAGGTTACTTTATTAGCAATGCTCATATCTTAGGTTTGGCAGCATTCTTCTTTAAATACTGACATTAAGGTGTGAAATTTTCTGTACCAACCTATATGGCAAGCAAACATTTGACATTTTACATTAGTTTTCTGGCCAAGTTGAAACTAACCTAACATACAATTAATAAATCAAAAGTAGGAATTAAATGTATCCTTCATATATATTGAGGTTACATTAGAAAGTGGAAGATGATGGTGCCTGGGTGGCTCGGTCAGTTAAGAATCTGCCTTCTGCTCAAGTTATGATCCCGGGTCCTGTGATCAAGCCTGACATTGGCACCACAGGGCTCCCTGCTCAATGGGGATTCTGCTTTTTCCTCTGCCCCTCCCCCTGCTTGTATTCTGTCTTTCAATCTCTTTCTCTCTCTAGTTTGCTCTCTCTCAAATAAATAAATAAAATTTAATAAAAAATATTTAAAAGTGGAAGAGGAATTATAATCGTATATAAATGTGGTATAGGTGAAATATAATGGGTTGAAGGAGAAGATTTATATTTGGGTTTCATTTTGTCTATTTTTGCCCTTTAAAAGGTACTGTCATCATTCAGCTATAGACTTTTAAAAATCAGGGTTTTTTTGTTTTTGTTTTTGTTTTTTCCATGCTGAACTTTATATTCCCCAGGACTTATTTATTTTATAACTAGAAGTTTGTATCATTTAACCACCTTTATCCATTTTATCCAAATAAGGGTTTTTATGAGGATAAAATATTTAGTGAAACAGTGTTCTGTAAATGTCAAAATGAAATACAATGGTATTTGTCATTATAGTGCATGAGGAGTCAGTAGGTGATGAGCTTAATTTTATTTAATTAAATTATTAAATGTTTGAGGATACCTGGGAGTCTTGTATTTGCAAGGATGTCTGGAAATATTGCTAATTCAAGGATCCACTGAATGACATTATATAAAAGGGTACCCAGTTCTTTCTAACATGTGCCATTTTGGAAACACCTTTCCTTGTACATACCTATTGTAAGATCTTCCTATCTGCTCACTAAATTAACAGTCTGATGCTCAGACAACCTTGCCTGATCATTCATTTCAGAACAATGATAGAATACTACTTTCTTGCATCAATATTCATTGGATCATTCATTTATTCATTCATTCATTCATTTGATAGATGCTCTTTTTGAACCAGGCACTGGAACAAACTTTAGGAAATATACAGCAATGAGCAAAGTCCCTAAAGATCCACAGGGTGCTTTTCACTACACCAGAATTCATTCCATTGGGGGTAAAATTGAAGATGTGAATTAAGACTCAGAAGAAAGGAGTCAAGTCTAGTCCCGTTCACGGTTTAATTCTGAAGAATGTACCTGTCATTTACTGTGATTTGTAAATCATTTAAGTTTTAAGGAAAACTTAAAATTCAGTAAGTGGGGATCCTTGACACATATCAGAATCATTTTGAGATGTATAGTCTCTCTAGAGTACGGATGATTGTTACAAGTCATTATCTATATTAGTACTCCGTGGCAAGTTTATTTATCAATCTTGAGACTATCAGTCAAAAACTCAGATGGACAATAACTGCTCATTGCTTCATTTGTTTAACTAAAGTAGAATTTAATCGCCATTCCCTAGAGCCTATAAAAAAGAAAATGTTAACCTTTTGATCAAAACCACACCTATGATTTTTCCAAAACTTCAGAGTGTTTGAAAATGTTTATCACATCTACGGTCAATGTAGGGGTGGGATGAGGGAATTTGAGGTTGATTATCAATAGGATTTGTTACACTGGGGTAAGTTTGGCTAGAATAAAAATTAAAAACTACAACTGTATGGCTGATATAATTTACTCAATTTTAATATAAGATTATATATGTGATAAAGGGGCTATACCTAAGGTTAATATTGTGATATTTGTTTACTTTTTAATGAAAATATAAAAAAGTTTCTATTAAAAACAAAGAAATATTTCACCTTATAAAAAAGGATTAGAAAAACCTCATAATCCTCAACATCAAAATGAGTAATATTAGAACATTATAATACTAGTTAACATCATTGGCACTTGATTACATGGAAACTTTTCATGCTAATCTGTTATACGTTTAGCACAATTATTAACGGATATTTAATATTTATAAGGAAATACTCTACAAAATCAAAAGTAAAAAAAAAAGGTTAAAATGACTTATGACTTATTTATTTATTTACTTACTTACTTATTTATTTTTATAATGTGGAAGCCAACATGGGGCATGAACTTAAAACCCTGAGATCCAGACCTGAGCTGAGATCAAGACTTGGACACTTAACTGACTGAGCCATCCAGGCACCTCAAGAATATTTCTTACATATGGTGAAGGATATTTAATATTTTAAGTATAATTAAAATCATAGAGCAAGAATATATGTTTTTTATAATTAAAATTTTATTGTTTTTTACTAGTTTGGAAACTATTTTGGTTATATCATGGATTCATATACATTTTGTTTGAAATGTTTTTTTTTTTAAGATTTTATTTATTTATTTGTTAGAGAGAGAGAGAGCGAGCACAGGCAGACAGAGTGGCAGGCAGAGACAGAGGGAGAAGCAGGCTCCCTGCAGAGCAAGGAGCCCGATGCCGGACTCCATCCCAGGATGCTGGGATCATGACCTGAGCCGAAGGCAGCTGCTTAACCAACTGAGCCACCCAGGCGTCCCTGTTTGAAATGTTTTAAATGTTTTAAAACATTCATGTTTTAAAAGCTTTAAATATGTGTAAATATATGTAAATGTATAAATTTATAGTTGTAAGAGTATTTCTAGGTACCAACAATTCGAGAAAAAAATTCTATTTGTATATGTTTATTGTATAGTCCAGGTAAATGATTCTGTGAATTTTTATTTTTTCATTTCCTTGGAGTTTTAAATTGTTTTAAATTTGAGGTTAGTTGACATATAATGTGTTTCATTAGTTTCAGGTGTTAACATAGTGATTCAACTTCTCTGTTCTTTTTGCTATCTTACCACAGATGTAGCTTCCATTGTCACCAAACGACACTATTACAGTAGCACTGATTATATTCCCCATGCTGTGTCTTTTATTCGCATGACTTATTCATCCCATTACTGGAAACCTGTATCTCCCATACCTTTTCATTGATTTTGCCCTTTCCTTTGCTCCCTTCCCCTTTGGCAACCATTAATTTGTTCTCTGTATTTAGAAATCTGATTCTGCTTTTTGTTTGTTTATTCATTCATTTTTATTTTTCTTTTTCTAGATTCCACATATGAGTGAAATATGGTATTTATCTTTGTCAGTCTGATTTATATCACTTAACATAGACCTTCTAGGTCTACCCATGTCATTTTCCTAAGGGTACAAGTACATGGCATGTACTCATATGTATGCAAAAGAGATACTGTTAGTAAAACAAAAAATATTCTGTCACTCATATAAATTTATTTATTGATTTTCATCAATTGACAGTCTGAGAGAATACACATGGCTTGAGAAAGTAATTCCAATTTAGTAATTTCTGCTATCTTCCAAAAGTTAAAAAACAATTTAAAATCTATTTTGGTAGAAAGAGTTTTTTAAATATACTTTTTACTATAATGCAGTTACACATAATGATAAAATGGATGACTTTCCCACCTCCCAGCCAAGGCTAAACACACAGTTGTGAAGGTTGATTTTTATCTGAAAACTAATTAGAAGAAATCTCATCAAAATCATCCTTACTCTTTTTTTAAACTCTCTAAGCTGGTAATTATCCTTTAATCAAGTTGACAATACTAGATGCTATAATAAAGATCAAAGTGACACATTTTTTCATTTTTAATGTTACTTTATTCCTTTTATTTTGTAATTAGACAAGCCTTATCTTCTAAAGTGATGACTTTGCTCCATATTTTAGGAGCTAATAAAGACTGTAGAGAAAAATATTATTATCATGATATAAACATTTTAAAAGTTTATATGAAAAGAAAATATTCATATTGAAGTAGAATTAAATTTAATATGTATAGTACACATGTGGGTGGCAAATAATAAAAGTAAATATTAAATAAACATGAATTAAATAGCATATGTACAACCTCTTTTTACTCATTTTCTTACTTTGAACACCTATTATGTCTCATGTATCTTTTTTTGGTATCTTGCTTATAACAGTAAATGAGACAAAGTAATAAAACAAAGTCTTTTGGACATACATTCTAATGGGTTGAGGAAAATACTAAGCAAAGGAATAAATCATATGGAGAATTAAAATAGGGAGAAGTGGTAGAGATATGGTAAATAATTAAGTATTAAACAAGAACTCATGGTCATCTTAAGGATAAAAAGAAAATGTTAGGTCATAGGGCTATGCCTTCCAGGGATATATAGCCAGAACTAAGACACCAAAGCAGAGACTACATTGGCACTTTTTAGGATGCTGTCACATTGGTAGGCAAGGCTGAGCATGTAGTTTTGATCCAAATTTACATTTTATTCCAAGTATAAAGGGAAGCCACCAGAGAGTTTTAGGTAATGGAATGGTACAATCAGAAATGTCATTCTTATTGTTGTGTGAAGAGTGGATTTTAGGACAATAAAATTTTAAATTGGGAGAACAAATTAAGAGATTATTTCATCAATTTGGTTGATAGAAGATAATTTGGGATTCTAGTAGTGGAGACAGAAAGAATTGGATGGATTTACATGTGTTTCATTAGTGAAATTATTAAGTAAGACATTGATAGACTTGCTTTAGGAGTATAGGAAAAATGGTGCCTTTTTTTTCTGTCTTTGCAAAAATATTTTTAATGTTTTGGTTTGTTTTGTTGTCCCTTAGATTGCCAAAGGGAAATAACAATTAGGAAGTTAACAGGAATAGGTTTTAACTATCTATTATTTTAAGATAAGGCAGATAGATGGTTGTCAGAGAAGATAATATTTTTACAACCTATAACGTTTTTAAGTAGTTTAAGAATTTAAGAATTTTGGGGTGCCTGGGTGGCTCAGTGGGTTAAAGCCTCTGCCTTCGGCTCGGGTCATGATCCCAGGATCCTGGAATCTAGCCCTGCATCGGGCTCTCTGCTCAGCAGGAAGCCTGCTTCTTTCTCTTCCTCTGCCTGCTTCTCTGACTACTTGTGATCTCTGTCAAATAAATAAATGAAATCTTTTAAAAAAAGAATTTAAGAACCTTATAAATGTTTATTGATGGATTAGGATGTATCAGGGTTCTCCAGAGGAGGAAGACCATAGAATATATAAAGAGATTGACAGGGGCACCATGGTGGCTCAGTGGATTAAGCCTCTGCCTTCAGCTAAGGTCATAATCTCAGGGGACTGGGATCAAGCCCTGCATGGACTCTCTGGTCAGCAGGGAGCCTGCTTCCCTCTCTCTCTCTCTCTGCCTGCCCCTCAGCCTACTTGTGATTTCTCTCTCTCTCTCTCTCTAGCAAATAAATAAATAAAATATTTTTTTTTTAAATAAAGGGATTGACAGGAACATCGGTGGTATAGTTCAGACCACATACTATGGCCCGAGAACTGGGAAAGCTCACAGTGTGGATTTCAGTCTGGGTGTGAAAGCCTCACAACCAGGAGTGTCAAAGGCAGAAGACCAATGTTGCATCTCAAACAATTAGGCAAAAAGAGAAGAATTTTTCCCTTTTCTGCCTCTATCTTTATTCAAGACCTCAAATTGGATTGAATGATGCTTTCCCACTTTCAAAGGATAAATTGTTTTACGAGTCCCCTGATTCAATACTAATTTCACCCAGAAACACCCTCGCACATCCAAAAATAGTGTTCAGTCAAGTATCTGGGCATCCATGATCCAGCCAAGTTGTCATACAAAATTAATCCTTACAATGTATAACCTATGATCATGAAAGCTCATGAGTTATTATGATACATTTCACAAATTAGGCACACTTTTCCAGTATACAATTCCATAAACAAAACATTACCAGGGCCTGAAAATTTCCTCCTATTCTCCTTCACTATGTACCTACTTCTTACTTCTGAGCTGAGGCTAAACATTATCTTGATTTCTAATAGCATAGGATAATTTTGCCTGTTTTTGAACTTTACACAACAGGAATCATACTTTGTGTATTCTTTTGTGTCCTGTTATTTACTCAATGTTACATTTAAAATACATATTCACAGAGTGCTGCAACTTATCTACCTAGAGCTTGAAATTAAACTTATAATTGTTTATATCAGAATTGTATTTTAATTTTATAGAGGGATTTTGAAGAAATCAGGTTATTTCTCAAAACTTTATGAAGCCTGTATAAATTTCTCTCTTTTCTTTCATTTATATTTTAACATGTACATTTATAGCCAAAACCTTAACCCTAATAACTAATATGAACATTATTCAGCAGGTATGCTTACCACAAAAAATTCAAAGAAACACAATTATAAGTGCATACCAGATAATCATAACATATAATTTGTTAGAGTTAATTTATTTATCTTAAATTTACTCTAGACTATAATTCAGAGAAGCCATCATCTATGAAGCTTTTTGAGATGATTGAGTTACTTCCAGCATCAGTTATGACTTATGGAAACTCTGCAACTGTCTTTATATTTAGCAGATGAAGAACCAACTGGAATTCTATTTGTTTTTCTCTCTTTATCCTTATAGAAAATTTTAGATGGAAATAACACATCATCTAGTATTCATAAATATAAAGTGTGGCTTATTGTTACATATAAAGTTAATTATAGTTTTAAATTCATTTATAAGCATTTATGTGTTCTTAACATATATTTTATTTAGTTAACTCAAAGTTCCTTTTTTTAATCTTTATTTATTTATTTATTTATTTATTTATTTTATTTGACAGAGAGAGAGAGAGAGATCACAAGTAGGCAGAGAGGCAGGCAGAGAGAGGGGTGGGGGAAGCAGGCTCCCTGCTGAGCAGAGAGCCCAGTACAGGGCTCAATTCCAGGATCCTGAGACTATGACCTGGCTTAACCCACTGAGCAGAGGCTTAACCCACTGAGCCACCCAGGCAACCCTCAAAGTTCTTCTGAAATAATGTGTCCCATTCTGAATATACATGATAAAATGTAGCTCTGTTACTACTAAAATAATAAATTCAGTCATAGCCTATACCTGTTACATAACTAATTGGCTATCTGTGAGACATCACAAAATGACCATGGGAAAAAAAACAACAACTTTCTACTTATGGAAATATGGATCTATATTAAGGAATATAAAACACTGGAAATGATAACTACATGGGAATGTGTATGAATGATTATACATATAATATTTTCTTATTAAATATTTTAAAAAGATAATTAGCTGTTTAAATGAAAATAACAATACTAATACATGTATATGCATAAGTGAAATTTAAGAAAATAGTATCATAAGACATAAAGAAGAAAAATTGGAGTACTAATGTTATATGTGAAGTGGTATAATGCAAATTAAAGATATTTAATTGAGGTAAAGCTATGTAATTTAAAGTAAAGACTGACAAGTTAGAATATGTACTTTAAACCCTTAACCATCACTGAAATAACAAAATAAAGAGTTATGGCTAATAAGACAGGAGAGGAAAAAATGGATTTATAAAAACATATTGTATTGTTTCAAAGGAGATAAAAAAATAGAGGGAAAGGGAATAAAGAAAAGATAGGACTAATATAAAAACAATAAGATGATAGACTTAAAACTAATCATATCAATAGTTGAATTAATTATAAGTAGTATAAGTAACCCATCTGAACAACACAGATTATCCTAGTGAATAAAAATAGTAAGATCAAACTACATGTTGTTACAAGAATATTTTAAATATTAACAGAAAAATGAAATAAAAAGTAAAAATACACATTGCAACATAAATATATATAATTAAACATAAAAATAATTATATAAAAATTGTTATTTACCTGACATTCAAATCTAATTGGAAATCCCATTTTTATTTTACTTATTGCTTTATAAATCTGGGAACACAAATTTACACCATCCAAAATTTTCTATACAGATAAAGAACGAAAAACAAATTCTCATGAAGTATTTATTGATATACTATATCTTACTGAGATTTCTAAACTTTGGTTAATATAGGACCTTCAGGAAAAAGAAAAAAAATGTAAGCCAATTAAGTATCTTTATACTTAGCTTTTATTTTTAAAGATTTTCTTTCTTTATTTATTTGAGAGAGAGAGAGAGAAGGTGGGCATGGGCAAGTTCAGGGAGGAGCAGAGGAAGAGGGACAAGTTCACATCTCTCTGAGCTGGAACCCAACTCAGAGCTCAATCCTGGGACCCTGAGATCATGACCTGAACCAAAATCAAAAGGCAAATGCTCAGCCAACTGAGCCACCCAGGAGTCCCTCTTCATACTTAACTAACAAGTTATTTATAGCCCAAGATATTGTCCAATTAAAGACAATCATATCAATATATATGTTATTTTTAAAATTTCACTCACTTTATCATTCTGATGAAACAGTCGGCTAGCTAATGCAATAGGTAGGGATAGGAAATCCATGAAAAAATGAATAAATAAACACAGATCTTGCTGTCAAGTTGTTAGCAGGCTAGTGAGGGCCCCAGTTAACTTTATAAGATTTCCATGAGTGTGATTTTTACTTGGAAGTAAAATCAAGATATGCTTAAGCTGCTGTAAGAAAACAGGACATGGGCAATGATACCAAATTGGGAGATATAATGATGAGCTTCCAAACTGAGTGACATGCGAGGGAAATTTTAAAGAATGAGAATACTTTAGAAAAATTTAAAAGAGGAAAAGTATATATCAGGGAGCAGGAAAGTTTTTGTCAAAAATTGGATGAGAACGTACACTTTCTATCTGGAGAGTTGGAAATGTTTCCGTGCAAGTGGAAAAGAATCTGATATATGAGATTGCAGAATTCACTAACCACATCATGAAGACCTTTGAGTACCATGTGACTTTTTACATCTTCTTTTTATTTGCATCTTTCCTATTTTGCATTTTATTTTTGTCAAAACCTCACTTAATCAGTGTCAGTGGATAAAAGTGTAAGTCTACAATTCTCAGGGTTTTGTTCCAGTGTTTCCTCTTGCTCACAGGGAAATCCTGGGGAAATCACTTAATCTGTATGAGGTTCTGATACTTCATCAGCTAAATAAACTTAAGTATGTAGATCCATCAACAATACAGAAAAATGATCCATTGTCATGTGAGAAATTGCTCTAGAGAAATCACATGCTGCACTGGATCCACTGCTAGCTTCTCTACTAAATAATTACATATTTTGACAAACCAGGAATGTTATCAATTGGAATTAATGAGAAAAAGAGCAAAGAGAAAGTTTTCGAGATTTATAGAGTAGCTTTATTTATATAATGTTTGTATTTCCCAAACAACTACCACAAAATCTTTGTAAAAGTTAAAGAGCATTTTAGGGTGGCTGATCTGTTATTTTAGATTGTGTTGCCAAGGTAACCTGTTCTTTGGGATTTGTGGTAGAAAGGATCTTTCCAAATCACAGTCAGACTCTCCATAGGTGTTAGACAGACAACCACCTGCTACATTATAGATCTGTTTCTTGATTCTGTTCCTTAAAGAAAGAGTTATTGTTTAAATACTATACGTAAGATATCTCCAAGTTATGAGAGAGTTTGGCTTTATTTTACATATGGGAAAATTAAATACATTTAGATTAATCTGATAAGAGTAAGGATATAATTACAAACTAATTACATTTGAGCAGAAATTTCTCTTTGCTACCAAACAGATGTAGTACAAAAAAAGAAAGGCTAGAAATTATCTTATGATAGTCAATAGCTACAAATTATACATAACCAGATTGGGATGATTATAATCTGATTATGTATAGTTCTGACCATCATATGATAAGTCTGATTACCAGGCTGTGATGAGGCACGGTCCCAAGGGCTTTTCAGATTCACTCTTTGTAGAATATACACCAGTTTGTAAGGATTTGTAAATTATCAGTGAAGATTTTTACCACAAGAATAATGAAAACATCATGAAAATTATCAATTCTTGATACAAAAAAACATATTAAAATTATAGGTAGTTTTCTCCCTCCCACAGAGTGGCCTGGTGATGGTAGGTGAGAAATCTTGAGAATGGGATGCCTGGGTGGCTCAGTTGGTTAAACATCTGTCTTCAGCTCAGGTCATGATCCAAGGTCCTGGGGTCAAGTCCCACATTGGGCTTCTTGATCAGCAGAGAACCTGCTTCTCCCTCTTCCTGCCACTCCCCCTGCTTGTACTCTCATTCTCTCTCTGTCAAATAAATAAAATATTAAAAAAAAAGAAATCTTGAGATTGAGTTTATGTGTAAAATTCAGTGATAGATTTGGAAGTTGTGTGCCAAGTTCACAGTGTAGCTGGAAAGAAGAGGAAACATCCTCATAAAAAGAAGTAGTAAATCCTTGAGAAGTAGTATGAAATGTCAGAGACAACTTTAGCCTTTGCATTGTCCCACCCATGGCTGACATTGACTATTGACAGACCGTACTACATGTTAACAGCACAAATATATCAATCAGGTAACACCACAGAGGTGGATTCTCAGAAATTACCTGGGGAAGGGAAGAGGCTTGAAATGCCTGCTATTATTAGAAGTGGTGTCTGAACATCAAAATATGGTAGTTATAAATGTCAATTTCTTAGATTAAACTCCTAAAATTAATAAATGAGTTTAGCAAATTAACAAGTAAGTTTGACAAATGAACCATGGAAATGTAAGATGTTAACAATGGAGGAAACTAAGTGAGAAGTACACGAATTTCTCTGTACAATCTTTGTATCTTTTTTTTTTTTTTGTAAATTAAATGCATTCTAAAGTAAAAGAGTTTATTAAAAATGTAGTAAAATTACGGTAATGTAAATGGAATTTTCTATCTCTCTCTCTCTTTTTTTTTTCCATACTTGTGGTCAAGAGAGAAATTTAGACAATAACAGAGAATCGATTTGGACATGATGCCACAGTGCCATTTTTATAAGAAACTTTATAATTAAACCCAAAGCAAGAAAAGGGTTAAGTCACTTTTAATATCTGAGGGCAAGACTATTAATTTGCAAGTTGTATTATTAGATGAAATATACATGCATTATGTATACAAGAAAGACTTTTCTTCCATAGATGCAGAAAAATCACTTGACAAAATTCAACATCCATTTATGATTAAAACTTTGAGCAAGAATTAAAGCAATTTCCTTATAACTGTTAAGGACAGCTATAAAAATTTACTGCTAATATCATAATTTATGGTTTGTTACAATTTCAAGGTGACTTCTGAAAATAATCTCTAAAAAAAGTTCAGCAATCTTAAACTTACTGATTTGTTTTTACTTTAATTACATCATTCTTAGTTAAGGTGTTTCTCTTACAAAAGCAATCTATCAGGGCACCTGGGTGGCTCAGTGGGTTAAAGCCTCTGCCTTTGGCTCGGGTCATGATCTCAGGGTCCTGGGACAGAGCCCCACATCAGGCTCTCTGCTCAGCGGGGAGTCTGCTTCCTTCTCTCTCTGCCTGCTTCTCTGTGATCTCTGTCTGTAAATAAATAAATAAAAACAAAATCTTAAAAAAAAAAAAGCATTCTATCTAGGTAATTTTCCTTCCAATTTTGCATTTTATTTTTTTTTATTTTTATTTTTTTAAGATTTTATTTATTTGACAGACGGAGATCACAAGTAGGCAGAGAGGCAGGCAGAGAGAGAGGAAGAAGCAGGCTCCCCGCCGAGCAGAGAGCCTGATGTGGGGCTCGATCCCAGGACCCTGAGATCATGACCTGAGAGGAAGGCAGAGGCATTAGCCCACTGAGCCACCCAGGCGCCCCTTGCATTTTAAAAAAACACTCCAGAATTGAGAGTTTTATGCAGGATACCCTTAGTGTTTGCCTTTTTAAAGAATTTGAGTTTATGCTTGTCCAAGTTTTCAAATAACAAATATTATTTAAAACAATCATTGAGGGGCACCTGGGTGGCTCAGTAGGTTAAAGCCTCTGCCTTCGGCTCAGGTCATGATCTCAGGGTCCTGGGATGGAGCCCGGAATCGAGCTCTCTGCTCAGCAGGGAGCCTGCTTCCCCCTTCTCTCTCTCTGCCTGCCTCTCTGCCTGCTTGTGATCTTTGTCTGTCAAATAAATAAATAAAATCTTTAAAAAAACCCACAATCATTGAAACATGTATTAGGTAGTTTTGATTAAAGTTTGTAGTTGACAAATGTAACTTTGTTAGTTGTACTTGGAATGGTGATAATTTTTTCATTAATCTCATGTTCATTGTATATGTCCTCGTATTCAACATCGTTTTTAAAGTAACTTTCAGTACTTTCGGGATTTTTGGATTTTTCTCATTTTAAGATTAGTTAAAGTTAACTAATTAAGATTAGTTTCATAATTTTATTTAAAAAAAGATTTATTTATTTGAGAAAGACAGCATGAGTGGGGCTCAGGGCAGAGAGAGAGGGAGACAAGTAGACTTGTCTCTGAGTGTGGATCACAGGACCCCACGATAATGACCTGAGCCAAAACCAAGATTCAGACCCTCAGATGACTGATCCACCCAGGAGATCCTATTTTCATAATTTTCTATATTTTGCTTCATGTGTCTGGTTTTCAGTCCCTAGCTAATATTGGTTGATGTGCATACTCATCACTTACAAATCTATTAAAACTGACCCTTGTTTAACCCAAATACCTATACTCCCAAAGTCTCATCAGTTATGGCAGCCAAATCCAAGTTTAGGACTTTCCCCTTATAATCATCCTCCTTATAATTTGCCTTTACCGATTATTAACATATTGTGATTTGTGACATTCTTAGTTTGGTTTAACTCTAAAGTTAATCACCATCAAACAACACAAGGAACATAGTGGGGTGGGGGGAGCCAGATGAGTACTCTGACTTCTTAAAAAAACGGTTTATGACATCATTAATATTGAGTTAAATATATCCCTTTACTACAAAAAAGCTGTTGTATTCAGTTAGCTTCTTACTGACCATTGCTTTTGCTCAAAGAAAGGTGTTATTTGTAACTCTGGATTGGGTATACTTTCACTTGCACCATGGTGATATTCCTTATAAGACCACAAAGCTATTTTTTAAAATTTTAATGTAATTCTTATGCATGTGTGTATGTGTATACACATATATATTTAAAATAAAACCAACACTGTCATTTCCTTTGATACTAAATATCCAAAAGAATAGATTAAAGCAAATATTTGTCTAACATCTGAGCTTGGGTTTTTTTCAGGAATCTTCTTTAACAGGAAAAAAAAAAAGGTTGGGGGGGAGTCATCCCTTCCCAGATTCTGGGAGTTAGATCAAGTATAGAGAACATAATCTCAGCCAATTAGACATTCCTACCTGGGTCTTTGAGTCTGTCAGTGTGATTAGAGACACATAGGACTATGTTCTGTCTTCCCAGATTTTCTCTAGGCTCATCACTATTTTTCAAGTTCTCCTGTTAGCCTTTTACATATTCAAATATATATCATCTAGCCTTCTGATAATTTCTCATCTAATTAAGTTATCCAGGAGAGTTTTCTACTTTTCCAACACAAAACTCAAAATCAAAGCAAAAACTAAAAAAATGAAAAAGATGAGTCTTACATAGGAAAAAAATGTTCTCCTGTTCTTTTAAACACTGATAAAAATCAGTGTTTAGAACTACAAGTTTTCACAGTTCTAAACCTAAACCATCTTCAAAAGTAAAACTATTTAATTAAGAAATATTTTTAAGTTTGAGGAAACCATTGCAAATTTACTAATCAAAACATATATTTTTCAAAATACATTTTACAAACAAGTGAAATGAAAAAATATAATTAAAAAGGGTTCATAATACACCCAAGAGTCTTTTTTTTTTCATTTTTTCTTGATAAGAAAGAAACATTTTGGCAGGAAATTTCCTCTGATGGTTGCAGAATATGTTGTTTAAGCAACATATTTACTGCAATATTTCCTCAGTGTTAGGCATTTCCCATGAACATCTGAAAAAGTTATTTTCTCCCAACTTATATCCTTTGTGAAAATGGATAAAGCACATTATGGACACTTGGAAAGAGACCATACCTCTGGGAGCAAACGAAAGTCACACTGAAAAGTAATATGAGCATAGACAGTCACAAGACAAAGAATTAGCTCTGGGATCAAACGAAAATCACACTGAAAAGTAATATGAGCATAGACAGTCACAAGACAAAGAATTGGGTTCCATATCAATGAGTTGAAGAGGAAATTCAATTTTGTGCTAATTTATATCTTGGTTACATTTATTGAATAGTGAAGCAAAAATAAAAGGCTTATGAATTATAATTTAGAAGATGTTTTATAAAACATAATTTCTTTCTGTTTAAATAATACTAATGAATATATAACTTCAGCTCTGATTCTAATAAATTCTCTTTGGCATGATTTTTAGTAAGTTTATCAGTAATAATTTATTATCATTTACAGTCTCATTAATGTCTTCAAAAAATCACATGGTAGAAATCTTTGACATTTAACCTTAAGAATCTGTCAATTTGTTTGAGTCTTAGTTCTACACTTGTATTGATGAAATAATGGAGTTAGTGTAAATTATCTTATAAAAGGATTTCCATATTTTAAAAAAAGAAAAAAAAAGAAATCACTTAAGAATGACTTCTCCTTTGATCTCCTTTGATCAAAAATATGTTCAGGCAAATATCCGATTCAAACTCTTGTTATGATACTTGTAGTACACTAACACATTTTTTACCTTTTGTCTATTCTGCCTTTTTGTATTAGAAATTATAAAATATAAATTTGATATTTTATATTAGGGCAATAACTAAAAATTGATGAGCAGCCAACATTAAGGAAATAACTGTGCAAATAAATGTTTTTTGGTCAAAATATCCAGCCACTCAAAGTACATGGACATATATCAGTGGTTTTTAGCATTTTACCATTTTAACTGAGCCAAACCAATTACCTTATCAGGGCAACAGAATGGCTAGGTTTTATATTCTGCTGTGTGGTTTAAAAAAATAGCGATAAATTAGTTTTCACTTAGAATAAGATATTAATAAAAACAAGTTTTGACTTGGTCTTCTTATGTGTTGGGCTTAATGTAGATCATGAAATCATCCATCACACCTGGCTTGTTAAAATGTAACACAGAAGCCACTGGGGGGAAGGAAGATTTCAGAGAAGGGTGTGCATTTGGAATGCTGAGGCCTGTGTGACAACTCTGTCCTTGGAATGTAGTGGGGAGTTGCCTTCCCTGAAGATTTGTTAGTCCAGACAGCAGCCCTGTGATTTAAGAAATGTATGCATTGTCCCTTAGGCTATGGTTAGCAGAACTCCTAGAACAGGCAGATTAGCATATGGTATCTTTCCTGTAAACAGACCCTCCTAGTCCAGTAAGACCCCTTGTCACACATTACGTGCTTGAGAAACAGTGATAAGGATTTGTGATTATCCTGAAGGACAAATAAAAGAATATAAGTGGGAACAAAGGTCAAAGGGTCTTGGTCTCTGAGCATTGAACTCCTTGCCTTCTTTCTTCATACAGAGCTTGCTGGCCATTCCTGGCATTTGTGTTCTGAAGAAATTGAATGAACAGTACTCCTTATTCAAAAGAAAATACATCTGGGTTCAATAGAAGACTGGGTGAAGTAGAACAAATCAAGGAGCTGAAAAATAAAGCAATGGAACTCATCCAGACAGAACAGCAAAAAGAAAAGAAAAAAGAATTTGTAGCAATGAAGACAACTGAAAGAAACTCTGTGGCAATATCAAGCCGAATACCATTCTAATTAAAGGGTTTTAGAAGGAGAAGAGATAGAGAAAGGGACAGAAACCTTATTTGAAGAAATAATGGCTGAAAACTTCTCTAACCTAAGAAAGGAAATAGACATTCAAGTCCAGGAAGCCCTGGGAGTTCCAAATAAGATGAATCCCAAAAGAGGCACACAAAGATGCATTATAACTAAAATGTCAAAAGTTAAAGATAGAGAGAAACTAAAAAACAGTGAGACAAAAACAAATTGTTATGTATAAGAGAACTACCATAAGGCTATCAGATTTCTCAAAGAAATTTGCAAGTCAGAAGAAGCATCACATATTCAAAGTGCTGAAAGGAAACAAAACTAAACAAAACAAATCTTCCAACCAAAAATGCTCTACTTAACAAGGTTATCATTCATATTTGAAAGAGAAATAAAATAATTTTCCAAACAAGCATGAGCTCATTGCTACTAAACCAGTAGTACAAGAAATACTAGAGGGACTTCCTTAAACTGAAAAGAAATTTCAGGAATAAAAGCAAGGTAAAGATAGCAAATTGAGCACACATAAAGCTACTAAGAATTTAAAAGAGAAAAATGATAAAATTGATTAAAACTACAATAATTAGTTAAGGGACATATAAAATAAATTAAGAAAACAATCTCATTTACAATTGCATCATAAAGAATGAAATAGTTAGGAATAAATTTAACTGAAGAGGTAAAAAACTTATACACTGAAAACTATAAAACATAGATTCAAGAAGTTGAAGAAGACACAATTAAATGAAAAGCTATCCCATACTCATAGATTATAAGAATTAAATTACTAAAATGCCCATACTACCAAAAGCAATATACAGATTCAGTATAACCCCTATCAAAATTCCAATGGCATATTTCAAAGAAGTAGACAAATAATTCTGAAATATGTATAGAACCACAAAAGACCCCATAGAGCCTAAATAAATAAATAAATAAATAAATAAATTCTTGAAAAAGAACAAACCTAGAGGAATCACATTTCCTGATCTCAAACTATATTTTAAAACAGAGTAATCAAAACATTATGGAACGGAGAAAAAAATGGACAAAGGAGATATGTAGATCAAAGAACAGAATAGAAGGCCTGGAAAGAAACCCATGTATATAGGGACAAATAATTTATGACAAATGAGGTAAGCCCATACAATGGGGAAAACCAGTCTCTTCAGTAAATGGCTCTAGGTAAACTGACATATATGAAAAGAATGAAAACAGAGAAGCATCTTACCCTATGTTCCAAAATTAGCTCAAAATACGTTAAAGACTAGAATGTGAGAACTGAAACCATATAATTCCTAAACACATACATGCATACACAAAGACACACAAAACAAAACAAAAGAAAACAAAACAAAAACCAGTTGGTAAACTCTGTAACATTGATCTTAGCAAAGTTGTTTTTGGATCTGACTCCAAAGACAAGGAAAAGAAAAGCCAAAATAAACAAAACAAAAAAACAAAAAACAATAAACAAAATAAACTGTGTCAAATTAAAAAGCTTCTGAACAGGAAGGAAACCATCAACAAAATGAAAAGGCAACTTAAATAACTGAGGGAAGATATTTGCAAATAATTTATCCAACAAGGGGTTCATATCCAAAATATATAAAGAACTTATGCATTTCAGTAATAACAACAAAATAAAACCTGATTAATAATGGGTAGAGGACTTGAATAGATATTTTTCCAAAGAAGACATACTTGGCCATCAGGCAAGTGAAAAGACTCTCAACATCACTAATCACCAGAAAAATGCAAATAAGGACCACAATGAGATATTTACCTTACACTTGCCAGAATGGCTAGTGTCAAAAAGAAAATAAATAACAATTGTTGGTGAGGAGGTGGGAAAAAGCGAACACTTGTTAACTGTTGGTTGGTGGGTAAACTAGTGAAGGTAGTATGGAAGACAATATAAAGTTTCCTCAAAAATTTTAAAATAGAATGCTGACATGATCCAGTAATTCCATTACTGGGTATCTATTTAAAAAATAAAAATGACAGTTCAAAAAATATATATGCATACTTTTGTTCACTATAGCATTATTTACAGTAACCAAGATATTGAATCAATCTAAATGTCCATCAATGAATGTATGGATAAAGAAGATGTGGTATGTATATACAATAGAATACTACTCAGGTATAAAAAGAAAAAATATGAAATCATATCATTTATAGCAACATGGATGGACCTAGAGGGTATTATGCTAACTGAAATAAGTCTGACAGAGAAAGACAAATACTGCATGTTTTCACGTATGTGTGGAATCTAAAAGCAAAACAAACAAGACAAAATTCAGGTTCATAGATACAGAGAAGAGACTGATAGTTGCCTGAGAGGAGAGTTTGGAAGGGATATGAAATGAGGGAAAGGGATTAAGAAGTACAACCTTCCAGTTATAAAATAAATAAGTCAGGAGGATGTAATGTACAACCTGGAGAATATGGTTAATAATATTGCACTAACTTTACAAGATAACAAATGGTAACTAGACTTACTGTGGTAACCATTTTGCAATGCTCATAAATGTCAAATCACTATGTTGTGCACCTGAAGGTAATATAATATTGTATGTCAGTTATACTTCAATTAAAAAATTGATTAGGTACAATTTATTACTTAAAAAAACATGTAACAGATATTGTTGATTGGTATAAGATTCACTGCATCTCACCAAAAGCTGATTGACTCATAGTCATATGTCTACTCAAAAAAGGGCAAAATCAATGAAAAAGCATTCCAGTATGGCATTATTCTCAGAGAAGTAAAGAATAGAGGAAATATAAATAAAAATAACTGAGGAAAATGAAGTATGATTTTAAAGGCCTACATATTTGTCTTAGCTATCCTTGCTGAATTTATAATTTTATACTTATTTTTATATTCACTGAGGAATAAAGGATTTGAAGTAAAAATGGGGTCCATGACTTCATGTAACTAATGCCTGATTATTTAAGTATAAATCCCATCTCCACAATTATCTTTACTTTGAATATTTGCCTTTACCAAATTTCACATAAAATCAAGGGACTTTACAAGCATTAAAAAAAAAATTAACAGCTTTTTAATTTAATTATTTCATCTTGATTACTTTTCATAGCTGCATATTTTTATACCCATGCTTCCCAGTGTCCATTAATGAAAATGAGGGAGATAGACTATACTTAACTAGAAAGGCCACCTACTGAGAGTTTTCTTCATGGAGAGTGGTGGAGGAAGATACTGAAGACAATACAATTTCCCATGTGCTGCCACCATGCCATATCTCCCCTGATAGATTTCAATTTGGAAAGGGTGACCCTCTGAACAGAGGTTTAGGGACAATGACTTGAGATGGAGAGCATCATCTGGGTTTCAGTCATGAAACACTGTGTCCTTTCTCTCACTGTGTCCTTTCTCCCATGAATAACTTGTGCAAATTATAAAATATATGTAAGAAGAATAATAGCTCAGCAATCCTCAGAATAGACTTAAAGTCCAGTTCTATTTCCTTGCTTTGTAACATAGCTTCTGAAACTGTAAAGAACTGCACATTGTGACAATTGCAATAAGGCTTAGAGAGTGAAGATATGTAAGGATGATAAGAATTCTAAATGAATTACTGAATAAAATTATTATTACTATTCATTAAATATGATTATTAGAGTAACATATGTTTTAGAATATATGTGAATATATATGAGCTAAGACACAAACAAAAATAATAAAACAGAAACAAGCTGATAAGGAGCAGAACCAAGCCTGAAAACAAACAAAAACACCTAAAATTTCGTAAGTATTAACTTTCAAAATGTATTTTTTAAAAGTTCTATAGGAGTACTATAAGCAGTTTGGTTTGGCTTTGTATCTCTCCCTCATATCACTAAAAGCATAGAATTGCCAAATTATCCTTAATACTTCATTTCCCTACACAGAGGTAAACATTTGTCCCTATTAATTTAGTCATTAAAAGTGTAAATAATTGCTATCACTAAATTTTACTAAACAAAATAAGAAAAAAAATTGATGTAAAAACACAGTATATAGCTATAAAACTTTTACAACAGAACATGAGTATTTCTACATTTATGTTACTTCAATATTCATATTCTAATAAAATGAGTTAACACTAACTTAACACATAGTTAGAATTTTGATACTGTGAGTAGCTAGTTTTTCATGCACTAAAAAATATTTTGTGTAAAGTGTGTGTGTGTATGTGTGTGTATACATATAAAATATGAAGACTAAACAAGAAGAATAGAAGAGGAGGGTTTTTCCTGAGGACAAGTGCAAATATTAGTCAATCAGTTTTTTATTTTATTTTACTTTTTTATTTTTATTTTTTATTATGTTCAGTTAGCCACTGTGTAGTACATCATTAGTTTTTGATATAGTGTTCAATGATTTATTAGTTGCATATAATACCCAGTGCTCATCACAAAGTCAATCAGTTTTAAACCATGAGAAAACACAGAGGATCATTGTCTTCAATTAAGTAGAAGAAAGAAAGAGTCCAGCTGGTCCAAGATCTTGTATTTTCCCCTGCTCTGGTAAAAGAAAGCACAAATCTTCTCTGTAAGAAGTCTCATTGATTTGTGCTCCAAGATTTTTCATAGACTAAGATAAGTAAAATATGAGGTAGGAAACAAACAAATAGAAAACAAAATAAAACCCCATAGCAGCAGAACCAAGATTGAAACTCATGTAAACTACCTCCAGAATGTGCTCTTAACCAGTAATCACAAACTTGTTTTAGGTAGGCTGCTACCTAACAGAATGCCATATATGGTGTGGCTTAAACAGGAATTTGCTTCTCACAGTTCTGGAGTCTAGGAAGTCTAAGATCAGAATACCAGAATGCTAGCCTTCTGGTGAGAGCCTTCTTCCTGGCTTTCAGATTTTTTGCCTTCTTGCTGTACACTCACATTGCACTTTGAAAGAGAAAGGGAGAATCTCTCCCATGTCTCTGAAAGGCACTGATCTCTTTCATTAGGGTTCCATCCTCATGATCTAATTTTCTCCAAAAGGTCCTACTTCTAAATACCATCATATTGGCGATAAAGCCTTCAATATATGAATGGGGGGACACAAACTTTCAGTTCATGCACCAGATTTTCTGCACATTGTCAAGTTGTAGCTATTTTTGGCTTTGCAGGCATAGCAGACATAGCTAATATTTAAACAAGTGTGTGACTGTGTTCCAGTAAAGTTTTATTTATAAACCCAGGCAATAGGCCAGTTGGGTCTGTGTGCAGTAGATGGCTGCACTTTGTTTTCACTTCTTTCATTAGTATATTAAATAAAGATAAAAAACAGTATAATCTAATCCAAGAGTTACTTATTTGAAAATAAAATAGATAAATTTCAGATGAGATTAACAAGGGAAAAATGAAGATTCAGTTAAAAAATATTGAAAAATGAAAGCAATGAGGTGAAATAAAGAAGTTTGAGGCAGTGTTAATATACAGCCCACTTTCTCCCAGTCCACATCCCAACAAGTCCAAGTAAAGAACAGAACAATTACCCTCACCGGCTGGTGGTGTTGTAACCAGTTTGAACAACAGAAGAAAATCATAGACTGAAAAATAATTAAGAGAGTCACAGAAACCTAGGTATGATAACACAATCTCCATGTTCATATCAGAATTCTGGGAAAAGAGGAAGATGAGTGCAACACTGAAATAGTATAAACAAATATTGGGAGAAAATGCCCTGAGTTATGGAGGGAAAAATAAATAAATCTACCTATCCAAGCTGCTCTCAGCCTCAAACAATATAAATCTAAAAAATACATGCCAAGGCACACCATAATCAAATTTCAGAAAATTAAAGACAAATTGAAGCAGCTACAGAGAAATAAAGCATTATCTGTACATGAAGAATAATTATAAATATCATGACTTTATCTTCAGAAACCATGAAGATTAGGAGGAAATGACACATTTTTCAAATCTTAAAAGAAACAAGCAAAACAAAACTGTCAACTAAAAAATCTATATCCATTGAAAATATCCTTCAGGAATGTGAGTAAACTGAGGGCATTCTGAAAAGAAGGAAAAATAAGGCATTTGTTCCTGGCACACCTACCCTAAAGAATGGCTAAATGAAGTTCTCTAATAATGAAATAAATGGTAAAAGAAGGAAATTTGGAACATCAGGAAAGGAGAAGGAGCAAAGGAGTGAACAAAAGTTGGGCAAATATGGGAGACCATTCTCTTTAATCTTCTTAATTATGTGAGATGTTGAATTAGAAATTACAACTTGTCTGATGTGATTCAAAAGAAATGTTTAAAACAATACTGTAAAGAAAGATGATAAAGAAACTTTAGTAGAAATAATATTCCTATACTTTTCTTGAACTAATAAAATGTTGGCACTGTTTTTTTTTTTTTTTTTTAAGATTTTATTTATTTGAGAGAGAGCACAAACAGGGAGAGGGGCAGAGGAAGAGAGAAGCAAGCTTCTCCCTGAGCAGGAAGCCCTCTGTAAGGCTCAATCCCAGGACCCTGGGATCATGACCTGAGCAGAAGGCAGGCACTTAACCAATTGAGCCACCCAGGTGCCCTTTGGCACTGGTATTATACATGTATGTTATATATTTATTATGTATTTAAAAGTGATGCTTAGAAAAATCATTTAAAGTCTATAGTGAGATACATTCATAAATTCCAGAGATAAATCAAAAGAGCTGCATCTCTGTGGAACTGTGCTGAGTTAAAAAAAAAAAAACAAAAAAAAAACTAAATCTCAAAAGCTTACATACTCCAATTCTATTTATATAACATTATTGAGATGGGGATTAGAATGGTGATTGATGGGTGTCGGGGACACCATATTTTATTTGATTGCCAGAGTTTATAAGACAATGGAGAGAGCATTGACTTTTATAATTTTAACTTCTTGGAAAAGTATGATTATTTTCATTCAAATTTTCCTTAATGATTCTCAGTGGAGGTTCAAATTGTCTTCCAAGAGATCACCTTTCTTTGTTTTATTCATGTATACTTTTTTGTTATTTTTTTCTAAATTTATTTATTTGACAGACAGAGATCACAATTAGGCAGACAGGCAGGCAGAGAGAGAGGGAGAAGAAGCAGCTTCCCCGCTGAGCAGAGAGCCCAACGCTGGGGCTTGATCCCAGGATCCCGGGACCATGACCTGAGCTGAAGGCAGAGGCTTTAATCCACTGAGCCACCCAGGCACCCCACTTTTCTGTTATTTTTGTTTGATATTTTAAATAATATCAAATTCTATTATATTATTAGCTTATTACCACATATATATGAAAGACATTCAATTTTTGTTTTTTATTATTTTATTTTATTTTTATTATTTTTAATATTTTATTTATTTATTTGACAGACAGAGATCACAAGTAGGTAGAGAGGCAAGCAGAGAGAGAGGAGGAAGCAAGCTCCCTGCTGAGCAGACAGCTAGATGTGGGACTTGATCCCAGGACCCTGAGACCATGACCTGAGCCGAAGGCAGAAGCTCAACCCACTGAGCCACCCAGGCGCCCCAATTTTTATTTTCATTGTATATCTAACTTTACTGAATTCACATGCTATTGATATTAGTTTTCAGTTATTTCTATTGGGAATTTGAGGTATCAGGCATTTTATATATATAAATAATCATTTTCCTTTGTACTTCAAAATTGAAAAGCTGTTATTTCTTTATTTTCATCCAGTAGATTAGTTGGCAGTTAAAGAACAATGTGAAATAATGAGGTGAGGAGGTTATCTTTGTCTTACTCCAACCATGGAAGAATAATCTGTCTCTTATTCTTCTTTTTCTACCTCTAACTTCATTTCTTCTGCTTCACTTCTGGATTTTTCTTGGATGAATTTTGTACATTTATATTTTCCTAGAAACTAGTAGATTATATGAAAACATTCAGATGTGCATTTATAAACACATTTAATTAACATATTTAAATTTATAAATTTTGGTGTCTATCATTATCTCCCTTTTATTATTATAATTTTGTGCATTTTATTTTTTCAATTAAAATATATCAAGTTACTTTGAAATATATGATTTTTATTATTTTATTTTTATATTTATATAATTAAATAAACTTTTATTTTTGTATTTTCCTCCAAAATCATAAATAGTTTTCCTTAAATATATTTCCTCAATTTTCCTCTTGGCTTTGTGCAGTGTCAGTATTGTAGCCAGTGAGGTTTATCCAAGGCATGATTATTGCTTATTGAAAATTTTATTTAATTTTTATTTTTAAAAAAATTTTAAATTTTATTTAACTTATAATTTAATTTATTTACTTAATTTTCCTTTAAAAACAATTCTATTTTTTTTAAAATCATGAGATTCAATAGTTTATTTGCACATTCTTTCTCTCTCTGCTCCTTTCTTATTATTTTTAAAAAATATAAACTATTTCATCGAAATATTCTCCTAATGACATAGAGTAGACTCTGACATTGAATGTGTTAATAATTAACATTCTTTTTTTTTAAAATATTTTATTTATTTATTTGTTAGAGAGAGAGCGAGCATAGGCAGAGGCAGAGGGAGAGGGAGAAGCAGGCTCTCTGCCGAGCAAGGAACCGGATGTGGGACTGGATCCCAGGACGCCGGGATCATGACCTGAGCAGAAGGCAGCCGCTTAACCAACTGAACCACCCAGGCGTCCCAAAAATTAACATTCTTGTTTGCATACTGCAGATTTGATATAAATGTCTTTGTGCATAATAGAGTACATAAAATGTTATAGATGGTTGATTTTTTAGTTTAATCACTTTTAAAATTTTTAATTTGTCTAAGATCATCCAGCTAGGTTGTAGTAGAATTAGTATTTTAATCCAGAGTCAAACTCCAGAGACCATATGCTTAACTATTATGCCACATTGCTTGTGGATATCATTTGATTGTGCTTAACTGAATTTCCCTGGGTTTCATTATATCTAAAATGTGATGATCTAAGGAAAAGTTTCACTATGTCTGTCTTGTTACAAAATACCAGACATAACAAAAAGTACCAGTTTCTCTTTACTTCCTTTATTTTAAATAATTTTTCATACAAATACCTCTAGTTACATCTTTTCTATAATTCCACAACATTCTCATTTTGTAAAATACTTTAAGAATTTGATATAGTTTAGCATCATTCAGAAATATTTTTTTTTGAAATTCACTGAAAACTAGCTTGCCACAAAGGAAAATGAGACTTTATTGCTTCTCTAATGACTAGAACTAATTTCTAATTGGCCTAACCCTATAGGAATTCTGAACAAAAACAAGAAAATGGGGCTCTCAGTAGGAGCTCATTTAATTTCTGTGTACACAAAAAGACTAGTCAATTGCTTTCCAGACAATTTTTGAAAATTAACCTAGTACTTTGCTAACAAAGCCCAGATTCTTCCAGCTTGACAGTTCAGCAAACAATTTGAAGATTCTTGTCCCTGCAAGTTAAAACTTGAGAAAATTAGGGGTGCCTGGCTGGTGCAGTTGGTTAAGTGTGAGATTCCTCATTTCCCCTTGGGTCCTCCCCTCTGGGTCATGAGCCCCGAATAGGGCTCAGCTCAATGGGGAGTCAGCTTTCTCTCCCCTCCTCTGCCCCCACCCCTACTCATGCTCTCTCTCTCTCAATAAATTAAAAAAAAAAAGTCTTTTTTCTTTTTTAAGCGTATTAGAAAAAGGAGAAAATTGAAGTGACAGTTGCTCCTCATCATAACAGCCCCATCCTTCTCAGGCCTAGGTAGAAAAAAATGGGGTCTAGAGTGGGGAGGGAGGGTAGAGTGAGATGTCAAGGTAACTTCTGAAAATAATTTAAAGAAATACCAGCAGGGACAAAGGATATGGTGACTCTACGGTAAGAGACACTTCAGAGGATTCAGGTATTTCCCCCAATTTTCTTCAAAATCCCTACTGAAACAAATATCCTGTTAAGACAGTCTTTGTGTTCTGGTCTTTACTGGTTGACATCTGTCTAAGAAGGTCCATGCATCTTATACAAAATGTCCTGTCCAAGACTTGGTGATTTCATAGGGTAGGTCTGAGGCAGTTTTAAGATCCTTTCCTTATTCTGTTTTGTTCCTGTCTTGGGTTTAATAGATGTGATGCTTTTTCTGATTTTTCCCTCTGAAGTATATTTTAGAGAAAGAAGAGCTGCTTGTTTAATTGACAGGAAAACCAAAAATTTCATCTTTGTTTTAATGTCTAAATCTTTAGCTTCATGAAAATAAATAATTTTTAAAAATAACAGCATCATATCCTCCTACAATATGTACATTTAATTCAAGGAAAGCAATAAAGTTGCAAGTGCTATTTTTAAAGGAAAACATTTTTTAGCCACTGTTCATATTTAGAAAAATGGATATTAGCTGAGGAATCATGTAATTTTTCTCTACTTTTCTTACCTCTTCTGTTGAATTCTGAAAAACATTCAGATAAGATGGAATTTTATTATTATTAATATTTGTTCTCCTGTTTACTAATGAAAATGATTCACAGGGTTTATGCATAAAATATATTTTAATATATAATTGTTACCTTAAAATTATTTTTGGTGATCATTGCATAAGCTTAAAACCAGTAAATATAGGTAATCATGATTGACACAATTTTAACATTTAAGCAGAGAGACCAACACCCCCCAGATAGGTGCAACATTTTAAGATTATAGTGTAGAAAATAATAGGAATGATATCTTTCTTAATAAGGGCTGTTCTTTCTTACAATAACAAGGAAAGTATATAGAATAAAAAAGAGCATGGAATTTGAAACAACTTAGGGTTTAGCTGAAATTAAGACTGTGTATGTAAAGTCCCTATGATATAGAAAACACAAATGGTAGATGATCTATAAAAGGTTTAAACACATTAAATGGATTGGAGGGAAGTAACAAAGCATGGTTGATAATTATGTGATTCTTGGGGCACCTGGGTGGCTCAGTTGGTTAAGCGACTGCCTTTGCCTTCTGACCCTCCTCTCCTTTCTTGTGCTCTCTCTCTCATTTTCTCTCTCTAAAATAAATAATAAAATATATTTTTTTAAATGTGGTGTATACAAAAGACAAATGTTGGCAAGATTGTTAGTAGAACCACTATGAGATCCAGCAATTCCTCTTTGGGGCATTTATTCAAAATAATTGAAATCAGGATCTCAAAGAAATATTATAGCTTCTGTGAGCAGGGACCCCAAGACACAGGGCTCGATCCCAGGACCTGGAGACCATGACCTCAACCTAAGGCAGACATCTAACCCACTAAGCCAACCAGGCACCCGTACACCACACTTTTTTTTTTTTTTTTTTTAATTCAAGCATGTGTCAATGGACATTAGGTAGTTTCCACATCTTGGTTTTTTTGAATAATGCTGAACATGTTCTAATCTTGTCAACATTTGCCTTTTGTTTTTCTGGTAAAAGCCATCCCAACAGATGAGAGGTGATATCACATTGTGGTTTTGATTTCCATTTCCGTGATGATTAGTGATGTAGAGATTTCATGAATATAATACCAAAAGTACAGGCAACAACAAAAGCAAAAATAGCCACATGGGACTACCTCAAACTAAAAAAGTAAACAATCAACAGAATGAATGGATAACCTGCAGAATGGGAGGAATTATTTGCAGAACATATACCTGTTGAGAGGTCAATCTTCAGAATATATAAGCTACTCCTACAATACAATAGCAAAAACAAACAAAAAAAAACAAAAACAACAATAAAAACAAAAAAAAAACACCCTAGTAACCTGATTTTTTTTTTCTTAAATGAGCCAAATACTGGAATAGATATATCTCTAAAGAGGACATACAAATAGCCAACAGATATATTTTTTAAAAATGAGTAAATGCTTTGGAAACTCCTTTATTTTGAAATGAAAGTGTTCTTCATGCTCTTCCATTAAGTCAGTATTTATATTCTTAAAATATGAATTTAAAATTTTTCTTATAAAACTTATTCTTTGGGCTTTGTTTATATGTAAATATATGTCCCCCTCCTCAGTGTTTCCCCCTGACTTAAAGGTTAATGTGAAATAAAATGTGAACAAGAAAACCATCTTATTCAAAGGAAATTACATTTTTAGAAAAGTGGAGCAACCAAATAGAAAAAGTTAGATCCCTCACTATCATGGCAGCATCCTATCAGCCCCAGATGTTTTATGCTCAGAATATTATATGAGGAAAGAACAAACTTCTATTTAATTTCAGCCACATAGATTTTTCCCTGTCACAGCAGCCAAATCAGTTTCTCAAGTAATATAAATGTATATGAAATATATCATTTATCAGTTCTAAAACATCAATTATAAGACATTATTGACTTAAATAGCTTTTAGAGGGGTGCCTAGGTGACTCAGTTGGTTAAGCATCTGACTCTTGATCTAAGCTCAGGTCATGATCTCATGGTTATGAGTTCAATCTCCTTGTAAAAATAAATAAATAAATAAATAAATAAATAAACAAAAAATCAGCTTTTAGACAAAGATTGCATGCTGTTATAAATTGTGCAATGATGCCTATTTTAAGATTTTTTTTTTAAACAAGGGAAACTCCTGTTTATAACCAGGATGATATTTGTTAATATTTTCTATATCCTAATTTTACTTTGAATACTTGATTCATCAGAGTGAAAAATATAACCTTTTTTTTCCTTCAAATAAGTTTTGTTTTTGCATATTATGTATACATAATTCACAATCACAAGCTGATAACTGTACCTTTATTCATTTTTAAACTTTTTATTGGCATAAATTTACCCTTTTTGCTGTAGTTTACTCTATCCATCTTGCATTCAGCTTATTTTGCTGTGATTAAGGCCATCTATACTTCATTTTTGCTTCTGTTTGAACTACCTTTTCATAATTCTTATTTTTTTTACCTTGATGAATTACCTTATATAAAGAATCATGAATTTATGTGTTCAAAGTATCTATGTTTTAAACTTTCGATATGTGTGGGTTGGACCTCCTTGGCAGGTTTGTAATATTTAACTTCTTTCATCTTTTTATGATTACTCAAAAACTTCTACAGTTTTCTAGTGTGAAATGAATTTGTTATAACACTTTCCTTTTTTTTAATAGTGTTTAACGAGTCTGTTGCTCTGGTTAGGATTCTCCCACTGTTTATATTCAGTTAAAAAAAAAAAAAGCAAATGTTAAATTACTGGGTATTTTGAAATGTCACACTACATCTCTGACACACTCTAGTCTTCCAATTTCCACCCTAGTTAAAGGTGAGAAATCCTATGGATTTTTTTTCCCTTTTCTCTTCCCCAACTTTTTTCAGGAATGCATAAATATAATATGGTATTCTTAGTCCAGATAATAAATTGAAAATTATTTTTACATTATATATTTTGTTCTTCAAGTATGTATTTTAATCTGTGAGCTTATATTTTAATTTTTATGACTTGTTTTGAATTAACTTTATATTTTAATATTTTCAGAATTTATTAGTAGCTTCCCAACAGGCTGGCAAGCCTAGGGGATTCAGTGGAATAACTTTTATGTTTCTTACAACACATTTAGCTGTAAAGATTTCACCTGCAGATAGGCCTTTACAGGGCCTTTTGGTTATCAGATGCTCAAACCCTTAAGGATAATGTTTCTGCTTTCCCCACCATGAAAACCACCAACACGTGACTCTTCAGTGATTTCTGCAGAAGTGATAGATGCATGGAAAGGGAATCTAGATTCTAGGAGATTAGGGGGTTGACATATATATCAGTTATCATCTTCAGGACCAACTGAAGCTGCAGAGATTCTAGCTGGTCACACTAATGTTCTTTTTATTATTTTACACAGAAACTGCCAACAATTGTGTTACTGGTAAACAAGTTAATCTCTATGTTGTAAAGGAGGGAATATAAGGATGCCCTGCACCCCACCTAGCCCCTTCACTAAGGAATTGCACTATTTCCTGTCTGCTTTGACTGTGGACTGCCAATGGCTGCCAGTTGTCTCCATCAGAATATGGTACTCAGGTAAGAGAGGTGTCCCATCCAGGAAGCTATGCTGCCACTCCTTGCAGGACACCAATCCATCCAATGTCTCTTTCACTGTTGCAGTGATGTAAAAACGCACTGATACACCCTTACAGTGGGTCCAACTTTATAGTGTAATTCATGTTCCAGATGATTCCATGAAGCTAGGCTAAAGCTTCTCTGTAGCTGAAATCTCATTCTTGCTTCATTGTCTGGCCTTCCCTGTCCTGTTTCTCTACTCCTTTTCTGAGGACACTATATCAAGAACTATATTTACAGGAACTCTCATCTCAGGCTTTCCTTATAGGAGCCCTAACATAAGTCAATATTATTTAGATTCTATGAGATGTTGGATAGTTGAGATTATTGGAGGTGATGAAAGACAACTTCATCTCAGAATTACAAAACTAGGGAAAATCTTATTACTGTAAAATTTAGAAATGTTACCATGGTGTGATCTCCAGTTTATTCCCACAACAAAGAAACCTTAAGTTAATCTAATTCATATTATCCTGGTTAATTCTCTATGCCTTTCTTTAATTTAAATTCGCTAGTGTTGTCAATGTATAGAAATTATTTTGGCTTTGGGGGCGCCTGGGTGGCTCAATGGGTTAAGCCTCTGCCTTCAGCTCAGGTCATGATCCCAGGGTCCTGGGGTCGAGTCCCATGTCGGGTTCTCTGATCAGCAGGGAGCCTGCTTCCTCCTCCCTCTCTGCCTGCTTCTCTGCTTACTTGTGATCTCTGTCTGTCAAATAAATAAATAAAATCTTAAAAAAAAAAAAAGAAATTACTTTGGTTTTTGTTTTGTATCATTTTGTTTTGTGTTTGTCTTTTAAAGAAATACACAGCTAGTTTTCTCTATACATTTATAAGGTCCTCCCTCAATTTTTTTTTGTTTTAAGTAATGGTAAAGTAATATATATTTTCAAAATAATCATCAATCAGGGTTATTTATTAATATTATAGTATATTGTCACTATCTTTCTACTACTTCATTGCTTACTTCATTTTTGTTATCATATCGTGTATATGAAAATGTCATTTCAAGCTTTTTTCTTCTTTACAAATTCAATATTCTATAACCTCTATATTATTCCAAATTAAGTGTTTATAGCATTCTAATTTTCATGACAATAATTCTGTTGGACTAATCTTACTTTAGGCCTCAGACACTGTATTTTCATATCAAGCAGTTATCTCTGTGTAATTTTTGGATCCTAACTCACAAACACAGTTACAAACAACATGGCTTTCTTCACCACCCAAGCCTGGGACAATCAGAGAAAAGGCAATTTGCATGGAATTAAAATATTAGCTTTGGTACAGAAAAACTAATTTGGTAAAGTGTATTTAGATCTGTGACCAAAGT
>ML111192.1:25594-66065 GCA_003697995.1 Taxidea taxus jeffersonii | reverse complement strand
ATCACTGGGCATCAGGGAAATACAAATCAAAACCACAATGAGATACCACCTCACACCAGTCAGAATGGCTAAAATGAACAAGTCAGGAAATGACAGATGCTGGCGAGGATGTGGAGAAAGGGGAACCCTCCTACACTGTTGGTGGGAATGCAAGCTGGTGCAACCACTCTGGAAAACAGCATGGAGGCTCCTCAAAAAATTGAAAATAGAGCTACCTTATGACCCAGCAATTGCACTACTGGGTATTTACCCTAAAGATACAAACGTAGTGATCCGAAGGGGCACGTGTACCCGAATGTTTATAGCAGCAATGTCCACAATAGCCAAATTATGGAAAGAACCTAGATGTCCATCAACAGATGAATGGATAAAAAAGAAGTGGTATATATATACAATGGAATATTATGCAGCCATCAAAAGAAACGAAATCTTACCATTTGCGACGACATGGATGGAACTAGAGCGTATTATGCTTAGCGAAATAAGTCAACTGGAGAAAGACAACTATCACATGATCTCCCTGATATGAGGAAGTGGGATGCAACGGGGGTGGGAGTTAAGGTGGTAGGAAAAGTAAAAATGAAACAAGATGGGATCGGGAGGGAGACAAACCAAAAGAGACTCTTAATGTCATAAAACAAACTAAGGGGGGTAGGGGGAAGAGAGGTTGGGAGAGGGTGGTGGGGTTACATTATATGTTTAAATAAAGCTTAAATAAAAATAAAAAAAAATTAAAACAAAAAAAATGAAGAATCAGTACAGAATTTACCTAAAGGGTGATCAGCATAATCTGGTCTTTGAATATAACTTGGCACTGGCCTTGTTGGCATCTAAAAACATTAAAGAGGTTAGTTAAAACCATTTCAAATCTGGAAGTAACTTTCATCATTAAAATTTACTAATAGAAAAAAGGCAAGGGGAAAACACTAAAGATAAAAGTTCATTCATAAATATAAATGGAAAACAAGTTTTAAATGACATCTTTTATTAAATGATTATAATTTTAAATTAATATAAATTAATTAATAATATAATAATATTAATAACATAATAATATAAATTAAATTAATATAAATGATTATAAATTTTACAGTATTTCGTATCTATTTCAAGAAGACTAAGCTTTCCTTTCCTAGTGGCTAATGCCACTCCCTTGAGGATATTTTAAAAAGGAGAGCAGACAAGTTAGGATTTAAGATGACACAGACAGCAACGTGCCCATGTTGCTCCAAACAAACCGGCAAACCAAAGAGAGTAATAAAATAATATCTCAAAGTACATCTACATCAATATGCTCCCATTACCTCTACAGGTAGACTTAAAAAGGCTTTCTCATATTTTTTGTATTTTTCCAAATTTTAAAAATAAAAGATATTATACACTCCTTTGATAAAAAGAAAACCATCAGTAAAGAGTTTTTAAATATTTAAGGATGGCAAACAGATGTCAACTTAAGTCAATTCCTAAGTTAAGATTCTTGAGGTCCACCTGCCAAGAACCATGGAAGGCTGGGAGTGGCAGAAAAGCTATATCTAAATGAAGGTGGATATATATCCTGCTTTAAAAAAACTAGGAAAATAGTAATATACACTATCACTGTGCGGGGCAGAAAATACCTATTCTACCTCATTTTTTAAGATTAAAACGTTTTTAAGCCTTTCACCTAGAATTCTTTCTGCTTTGTCCATGACTGTCAATTATCCTAAATTCCAAGTACTACATCATAAAAGCTAAAGAGCTAGAATGCAGATTTGATCCTGATTGTGTGATTAATAACTGCAATACAAAACACATGTATCATTTTTAGGAAAATGAAAATTCTGAAAATTGTTTTAAAAGAAAGTAAAATTTTGGGCACCTGGGTGGCTCAGTCAGTTGAGTGTCTGACTTTGGCTCAGTTTATGATCTCAGGATCTTGGGATCAAGGCTGATAGCAACAGCAGGCTCCCCGCTCAGTGTTAAGTCTGCTTCTTCCTCTCCCTCCCTCTCTCTCTCAAATAAATAAATTAAATCTTCAAAAAAAAATAAAAGAGAATGTAAAATTTTTATTACCTTATTTACTCACCAGTGGATAATGTGGTCTGAGTTTCCCAGTATATCGATAGCCTGCCCATGGATCAGTGTTAATATCACCTTCTACGGTCCAGGAAGACACTTCTCGCTTGGCCTTTTCATCTTCTAGGAGGTGGACAGACAAAAAAAAGAGAAAGAAATACCTCAGCTGTCAAGCTACTGAGGACAAGAATACTTTAACTATCACTTATTTGGAAACCAAGCCACAGGGCCCAGGCATAAAAATCTAACAAACTTCCACCCTATCCTAAATCATGAAAGCTTCTGCTTTCTTGCTATGTTCACAACCCTATGACTCCTCAAAGATCTCAGTGTCTTGGGAAAAAAGACCCAAGCTAAACATATTCCAAGATTTTACACAATATCAAACAGGAATAGCTCAGAGAACTCCTTTTCCAAGAAAATGCTAAATGTATTCTCTCCACAATGTCAATTTATAGGAAGCCCATTTTTTGAAATATAAAATCTTAGCCTAGGCAAAACCTCCCAACTGAGAGCAGATGTTATAAGTGGATTCTGTGCTCCTACTGAAAGAACAGATTCTAAATAGTTCCACACCAAATTTAAAGTAAAAAACAAAAATTTCCCACTTATTTGACAAATAGCTTTCATACTAGTACTTCAGAATGTTTTGAAAATTTTATAGTCATCATATGCCTTTTTCAGAAAGGGAGTAATAGAAGGAAGTAAGAAAGTCAAAGATAAGAGGAGAGAACAATCAACAGAAAATTACTGAAAACTCACTAGAAAAATTAAGAATCACACACACTCATTCTTGCCAGGTTAGTTATTAATACATAAAGTTAATGCACCTAAGACTTCTTTGCATATGGAAGAGACCCTCAATGTTGTTTGATGCCAGCACCCTGACTGCACCTCTCATCCACCAAGTAAAATAAAAATAACCTAAGACTTTTACATAGCAGGAATTCAAATCCTTCCTACACCAAATCAACCTGAACACCTCCCAATGCACACTGGTCTCCTGTTTACCGTTAAGCTATCATAGCTTTTGAAAGTCAGATTTTTTTTTTAATTTTTTTTTTATGATTTTTTTTTTAATTTATTAGTTAGAGAGAGGGAGAGAGCGAGCACAGGCAGACAGAGAGACAGGCAGAGGCAGAGGGAGGAGCAGGCTCCCTGCCGAGCAAGGAGCCCGATGTGGGACTCGATCCCAGGACTCTGGGATCATGACCTGAGCCGAAGGCAGCCGCTCAACCAACTGAGCCACCCAGGCGTCCCTGAAAGTCAGATTTTTAAAAAATTTAAAAAACAAATCAAAGTAAGATTTCAAACAAAAATTTTTGAGGTCTGCAAGGAAAATAAAAGTCCCCCCTTTAAACAATCTAAACATCCAAAATTAGGGAGAACATATGAGAGAGACTCACATAGTGTTAAGCTAAAGAGGAATGGTGAAATGAGTGAAAGGGGTCCAAAAGTATAAACTTCAGTTTAAGATCAGTAAGTTCTAGGCATGTCAAGTATAGTATGGTGACTAAAGTTAACAACAACAAAAAGACCATCGACACTAACTGACTCCTCATTTTACAGAGGAAGAAACTGAGGCAGTATGGCTCACGAGAGCAGAGACATATAGCAAGGCTGACTCCCGGGGCAATGCCTCTCCACAGAGCCCGTGGTCAACCTGGGATTGAAAGGTGGTTGAAGCACAATGGACAAGACTGCAAAAATACTGGTGGCTGGTCCAGTCACAGCCGGTGCAGTCACAGAAATGCAAAGTAACTGCAACTGTCACTAAAAATTGTGACAATCTAAAACCTACTGTATTATTATTTACAACTTTTACAGGTCAGTAATGCAAAGTAATTGCATTACTTTGGAATGCAATTATAATATTACATATAAAGTAAAGCAACAGAAAAGAGTAAGACTAGAAAATAAGAATAAGAAGAGCAAAGGAAAAGAAAAGCTCTATCATGCTCCTGAATTTGAGATCTTTCTCCCCTCTGGAGTTCAAGAAAGCCACTGGAGGACATGAATGTCAATAGGAAAACTGTTAACGCATCCCAGGACAAAAACGGACTCCATTCATTACCCCCAGGGTCAAACATTTCAGAAACAGTTCAAAATGCAGGCAAATGGGTGCCTGCTTCAGCTATCAATTACATCAAGTGCTTTGTCTGAAATATGAACTTCAAGATTAATTTTCACCTGAAACCTAGGACAGAACAGCAAACAAGATGTAGGCTTTTTGGTCTGACACACTCCAGGGAGTGTGGAAAGGGCAGAAGAGATGTGCAATCTTTCAAAGCTTCCTGATGATCTGTGTTCAGGCCCTTCCACAGTGTATTTTCAAAAGAGAATTAAAAGCAGACCTCCAAGGGACGTCTGGGTGGCTCAGTCGTTAAGTGTCTGCCTTCAGCTCAGTTCATGATCTCAGGGTCCTGGGATCAAGTCCCGCATCAGGCTCCCTGCTCAGTAGGGAACCTGCCTCTCCCTCTGCCCTACCCCCTGTTTGTATGCATTCTCTCCCTCTGTCTCTCTCAAATAAATAAATAAAATCTTAAAAAAAAAAAAAAAAAGCAGACCTCCAACAGATAATATAACTCAAAGCTACCTAAATAAATTAAGACTGAATTATGGCAATTTCTTTTTTTTTTTTTAAGATTTTATTTATTTATTTGACAGAGAGAGATCACAAGTAGATGGAGAGGCAGGCAGAGAGAGAGGAGGAAGCAGGCTCCCTGCTGAGCAGAGCCCGATGCAGGGCTCGATCCCAGGACCCTGGGATCATTACCTGAGCCGAAGGCAGAGGCTTTAACCCACTGAGCCACCCAGGTGCCCTGAATTATGGCAATTTATTTTCTAATCTCTAGGTATAGTTTACTCAGGGAAATTGACACTTCAAAAGTAAGTCAGTTTACATTTTAGGATCAATTTGATCTAACCCTCAATGCTAGACACATTAACAGTGTCTACCTAATAAGCATGAATTGTACTGGGGGGTTAGGAACAAAACTATTTACAAATTAGTCTTTGTCAAAAGACTGAAAGCACTGGACAGTGTAAATAAACCTCTGTAGCTGTCTTTCAAACATTTTAATGCAAGAAGACCAGCCACGTACGCTGCAGGTAGCAGCAAAGAGTAACCGGTACGCACAAGGTGTGACCCAAAGGACAGCACACCCAGGCCTCACTCTTGAAAATGTCCTGCATAGGTGGCCCCCTCCTAGTCAGTGGATACAGAATTGCACAAGTCTCAGCTTTGCCTGGGACAGGATTTTCTGCTCACAATCCTGACTCCGTTCTTGCAGAGATGATTATTAAACAATTGTTGAGCACTTACTAGGCATTGTACATATGCTAAGCACTTGATGTGGATTTCTTTATTTAATCCTCATAACCTATAATTTCAGCACTTTGGAGGTAAGGCTTAATGTAATCCATGCTCATAAAGCTTGGTGGAACCAGTTCTGAATGATTACGTAACACCTTCTTTCTGCAATCCAAAAATCAAGCATACTAGGTTCGGAGCAGTAGAAAAGTAGAATAAAAAGAATTACTTAAAGGTTTGGGGTTTGGTTTTTTTTAAAGATTTTATTTATTTATTTGAAAGACAGACAGAGATCCCAAGTAGGCAGAGAGGCAGGCAGAGAGAGAGAGGGGTAAACAGACTCCCTGCTGAGCAGAGAGCCTGATGTTGGGCTCAATCCCAGGACCCTGGGATCATGACCTGAGCCGAAGGCAGAGGTTTTAACCCACTGAGCCACCCAGCGCCCCTGGGTTTTTTTTTAAATAGAGTTTTCATATCATACTTTTGGCAATTCAAAAAGTACTTCTTAAGTGCTCCTCCTTTTATTGGAGGCAAAGGTGACAAAGAAACATACTGATTTTATCAGTGATAAACTAAAAAAAGTGATAATCTAAAACCTACTGTATTATTATTTACAACTTTTACAGATCAGACTAAAAGCCAATGCTACTGTATGCATTCTGACAGGAGATACGTGTTGGTAGTATGTGCCCAGCAACTGTCAACACTGTGTGCCTCTAAGGGCTCTGCAATCTAACCGGTCTTCTTCCCTAGGACACATGAAAAGTAAATTCTGCCCTTGAGTCATTTCTTTAACTCACACTTGAAATTTTCCTAAGGCCTGATTAGCTTCTGCAATCAAAACAACTCCAGGTCCAGATGGCTTCACTGGTAAATTCTACCAAATATTTACAGAAGAAATAATACCAATTCTACACAATCTCTTCTAGAAAAGAAAAGAGTAGGGAACATCTTCCATTTCATGAGTCCAGGATTATTCTCATGCCCAAACTAGGCAAAAATATTAAAAGCAAATGAAATACTAATATCCTGTATCAATATAAATATAAATCAGGCATTCTTAATTACAGATCAGTACACATTATAGTTTTTAAAAAAGAAAGAAAAGAAAAAAAGGGGTGCCTGGGTGGCTCAGTCAGTTAAGCATCTGCCTTCAGCTCAAGTGATGCTCCCAGGGTCTAGGTTCTAGTCCCGCATCAGACTCCCTGCTCAGCGAGAGGCCTGCTTTTCCTTCTCCTCCCTGCTCCTGCTCTCTCTCGCTACATCTGTCTCTCTCAAATAAAGAAAGAAAATCTTAAAAATGCTGGGAATAACATCTTCACAAAATGAACTGCATGCTATATGTTCTCTCACTATTGTTTCTTGGAATAAGATATGCCTAGTTCTAATATGCCCGGTTCCTTGCCAGCCCAGCATTCTTTTCTACTAATCCCTTTCCAAATACTCCTCTTAGCCCTGGATACCAACCCTCCCCACACCATTTCCTACTCTAGGACTGTCCTCCCCAGTGGGTATAGTCAGGGTCAATTTAATAGGTATGAAAGATACAGGCCTGGCCAGCTGAGGGCTATCTCTATCCAGCACAGCCCAAAGGGATCAAGACAGTGCTCACCCACTAAGAAAACCATCCCCAAAGAGCCAAGAGGGCACCATCTAAAAGATGGCACCATAGTAAACACTAGAGCAATGAGTAAAATATAAACAGTTTCAGTCTAAAGCAGTAATAATTATGATCTTTTTACTTAGGGTACATTAGCTGTTGAATTCTCTTGGAGTGTAGGTTGTAATGGCTCTTCATTTCCTGTAGGAACCCAGTATTAAAGAAAATACACACGTGGGGCACCTGGGTGGCTCAGTCAGTTAAGCATCTGTCTTCGGTTCAGGTCATGATCCCAGCATCCTGGGATCCTGCCCCATGTAGATACCCTGCCAGCCGGGAACCTGCTTCTCCCTCACCCTCTGCCCCTTCCTCCACTCATCCTCATTCTCTCTCTCTCAAATAAATAAAGTCTTAAAAAAGAAAAAGAAGAAAGAAAGAGAGGGAAAGAAAGGAAGGAAGGAAGGAAGGAAGGAAGGGAGGGAGGGAGGGAGGGAGGGAGGAAGGGAGGAAGGAAGGAAAACATGCACACTTCAATATGTTAGGAAACGCCTGGGGCAGAGACGCATTCTAAGCTGTTTTGATAACATACTATTTCATCTCAACCCTTCACTTCCCTACACTTTTTAACTTCTTGGATATAAAATATTAATAACTGGTCAAAGAGCTCTAAAAATATCTAACACATTAGAAATATAGTACTTAGTGTATGACTAAATAAAGTTAAAGAGCATTATTAAACCAAACGCTATACTTTGATCTGAAGTAACGAATCCTGTTATTTATGCTTTGTTAAACTCTCATTTATTCACAGTCCTTCTTCCTCATCTCTAACCACATTTCCTCCCACAATAACCTAGCATTTCCATTCAATGTAGACTTCACTTTATAGCACCACAGAAATTGTCTTTACATTTTTATTTCCCTTTCCTTCAAATGTTGGTTAAACTGACTTCAATGAGATTTTAAGATAGATACATATAAAATAATCTCTTTATGTTTATTAAACCAGCAAATTCCTAAAAAAATACATAATTTGATGAATTAAAAAAAAAAAAAGATCAATAGGTCGAAACAGAAACTTTATACCAAGAACCATGCGTTGTCTGCCAAGCCTTCATCCATCCAGATGGCAATGTTTTAAGACCAGAAAGCCCTGGTCATCTTTCAGGTAACTGCAATGAATTGTCTTAAGCCCTTAAGGGAGCCCACTGACAAAATGAATTTACAGGATGAGTGAGTAGCCAAAGCAGGAAAAGTCATGTGAATTGGTGATAGATCCATGTGGCTGACAGCAACAGCTAAGAGTTTCACTTTGTGGTGTCTCAGAAAGTAACTTTCTTTTTTTTTAAGATTTTATTTATTTATTAGAAAGACAGAGAGAGAGCACAAGTAGGCAGAGCAGCAGGGAGAGAGAGAAGCAGGCTCTCCGCTGAGCAGGGAGCCCGATGTGGGGCTCGATCCCAGGACCCTGGGATCATGACCTGAGCCAAAGGCAGACGCTTAACAGACTGAGCCACCCAGGCGCCCCAAAAAGTAACTTTAAAAAAGAAAAATCAAACATTCAACTGCAAATAAGAGTATTAAAACACCAAAAAAACAAAGTAATAAATTTTGAAAATGAAACAAAAACAAGAGATCTGGCTAAATTTAAAAGCCAGACAGCTCAAGTACCACTGCCTACAACACTCAAACACTTCAAGCAAAGGAAACCGGGTGCCAGAAAATGAGGACATTCTCAGGTACTGCTCAGGAAAGATCCATCTATCCTAACAACCATCTCATGTTTTTGTGTTACATTCAAGATTAACAAAAAGATTGCTCAGCCACATTTTATTTCCATGATTACAAACCACAAACAATAAAAAATCTAAAAACATGTCCTAATTCTCGTTCTTGGGATTACACTTTCAGAAATTCAAATATACACTTTCAGAACTGGAAGACTTCTTTCAAGACACGTCTCCAAAGGCAAAGGAAACAAAAGCGAAAATGAACTTCTGGGACTTCCTTAAGATAAAAAGCTTCGCACAGCAAAGGAAACAGTCAACAAAACAAAGAGGCAACCCACAGAATGGGAGAAGATATTTGCAAATGACACTACAGACAAAGGGCTGATATCCAAGATCTATAAAGAACTCCTCAAACTCAACACTCCAAAAACAGATAATCATGTCAAAAAATGGGCAGAAGACATGAACAGACACTTCTCCAAAGAGGACATACAAATGGCTAACAGACACATGAAAAAATGTTCATCATCATTAGCCATCAGGGAGATTCAAATCAAAACCACGCTGAGATACCACCTTAAGCCAGTTAGAATGGCAAAGATTAACAGGACAGGAAACAACAAATGTTGGAGAGGATGTGGAGAAAGGGGAACTCTCATACACTACTGGTGGGAATGCAAGTTGGTGTAGCCACTTTGGAAAACTGTGTGGAGATGCCTCAAAAAATTAAAAAGGAGCTACTCTATGACCTTGCAATTGCACTACTGGGTATTTACCCCCAAAGATACAGATGTAGTGGAAAGAAGGGCCATCTGTACCCCAATGTTCATAGCAGCAATGGCCACAATCGCCAAACTGTGGAAAGAGCCAAGATGCCCTTCAACAGACGAGTGGATAAAGAAGATATGGTCCATAGATACAATAGAATATTGTGCCTCCATCAGAAAGGATGAATGCCCAGATTTTTTATCAACATGGACGGGACCAGAAGAGATTATGCTGAGTGAAATAAGTCAAGCAGAGAAAGTCAATTATCATATGGTTTTGCTTATTTGTGGAGCATAAGGAATAACATGGAGGACACTGGAGATGGAGAGGAGAAGTGAGTTGGGGGAAGTCAGGGGAAGACGAACCATGAGAGACTATGGACTCTGAAAAACAAACTGAAGGTTTTGGAGGATAGGTGGGTGGGGGAATGGGTGAGCCTGGTGGTGAATATTAAGGAGGGCACAAACTGCATGGAGCACTGGGTGTGGTGCATTAACAATGAATCTTGGAACACTGAAAAAATAACATTAAATTTTAAAAATTTTAAAAATACATATATACACTTTCAGAACTGGAATGTTTCTAGTCTTCTGCATAAAAGTCATTTTCTAAGACAAATGGTACAGAGATATAAGATTTTACTTACTTGCTTTCTTATGCAGTAACTTGTGAGTTGCCCAACTTCCTTTAAAACATTCCTGAAAGAGCAAACATGAAAATTAGTGTCAGGCCTTCAGAAACATTTTAAGAAATACTGTATGTAAGAAATAGACACCGGACACTTTGTTTGCACAAGTCAAAATCTGTGACTTTACTACATTCAGTATTTGGGAAGGCTTAAGAAATGATGATACCTATTTAAAAATTCACTTCAAAAAGGAACCTAAACTTTACAGTACTTCAAATAAGTAGAAACATTAGCCTATGTTATAAATAGTAGTCACAGTTATATTTCAACTTTATGTCATCAAATTATTCTGAAGTATTTGAAAAGAACCATGACCCAATTAATCAATCGTATACTGGGGCGGGGGGGAAATTTTGCAGATTTTTCCATTATTTATAGTAGTTTGATTCCTGGCTAGCTATACCCTCCTCTTTGTTTTTTCCATGCTGACAGCCCTACATGGCAAGCTCAGTGAGGGAAGTGACTATGTCAAGATTACCCCCCACATCCCCAGAACCAATCACAGTAGTTAGCACACAGTGGAGTTTCAGTGAGTACTTTGATTGAGCAGAATGGATCAATGACCAGGAACACTCAACTTTCCACTTAAGAAAAAAAAGTTCATGTGACATATTTCAGACACCAGTAGGAATTACTGTCTTGGGAAAATTAACTCAAGTAATAAATTGAATTCAAATAATCGACTCAAGTAATAAATTAGAAAAAAAATGAATTCAACCAGACACAGATCTTAGGTATGCTTTCATTTTTGTGGTATTTCCTTCAAAGGATTTAAAATTATTCAAATGGGGCACCTGGGTGGCTCAGTGGGTTAAGCCTCTGCCTTCAGCTCAGGTCATGATCTCAGGGTCCTGGGATCGAGCCCCACATCGGGCTCTCTGCTCAGCAGGGAGCCTGCTTTCTCCTCTCTCTCTGCCTGCCTCTCTGTCTACTTGTGATCTCTATCTATCAAGTAAATAAAAAAATAAAATTAAAAAAAAATAAAAATAAAAATAAAATAAAATTATTCAAACAAATCATTATCAATACAAAGAAAATTCACAAAATCCTACAAATGTTTTGACTTTGCAATATAAAAGAGTAAGTAATGGATTAAAAAAAAAGCTAAGAAAAAAACAGAAAGCACCCCTAGGACTATATAGTAATTAAACCACATTACACCAGTGATGCTAAAGCTACTCTCCCCCCGAGGTTCGTCCAAAGGCTAAGGGGTTAGTTTCCTCCTCCAGGGTCAGAATCTTCACGACTTCCCCTTTTCTCTCCCTGGATCCTCCACAGCAGGCCAACTGTTGGGTTAAGAAAACCCAGGTCATACCTATTACCTCCTATTGCAATGTTAAACCCCAAGACTTCAAATGTATAAAAAGGTATCCACAACATTCAAGGATTTTTTTCAATTCTGAAGCTAAAACTAAACTCAGTCTTTTGGGGAGGATGGGGGTGTGGTTGGCAGAATAACGGCACCCCCAGGAATGGCCATGTCCTAATTCACGGAGCCTGTGAATGCGCTGGGTTACAACTAAGGTAAAGGGGAATTAAAGTTGTTAATAAGCTGACCTTAAGGAAGAGGGAGGCACGAGTTATCCGAGAAGGAATGATGGAGGCAGGGTTGGAGAGAAGTTACACTGCTGGGACTGAGGATGGAGGAAGGGGCCATGAGCCAAGACACTAGCCTCTAGAAACTACAATGGGCAAGTAACAGTCCCCAAAGCCTCCAGAAAGGCTGCCAACCTGCCAACACCTGACTTTAGCCCTGAGACCTATGCAGACTTTGACTTACTGAACTGTGAGAAAATAAGTCTGTGTTGTCTTAAGCTACCAAGTTTGTGGTAATTTGGGATGGCAGCTATAGAAAACTAAGACATGAGAGAAAATAGTTATTCCTATCTGCTGTCAAACTGCAAAAACCACTCACAACCAGCAAAAAGGTCAGCTCTTCTCCACCCTGGAGTTACAGAAAAATGGTTCTCACAAACACACACACACATCTATGATTCTGGTGTAAGAGGTATTGTAATTAACTGAAAAGTCTCAAGAACTGCAACAGTAATAAGTGACTTCTTCAGTACTACACCTATTCAGCCTAAGAAAAGAAAGGTAGGGGCGCCTGGGTGGCTCAGTGGGTTAAAGCCTCTGCCTTCGGCTCAGGTCATGATCCCAGGGTCCTGGAATCGAGCCCCGCATCAGGCTCTCTGCTCAGCAGGGAGCCTGCTTCCTCCTCTCTCTCTGCCTGCTTCTCTACCTGCTTGTGATCTCTGTCAAATAAATAAATAAAATCTTTAAAAAAAAAAAGAAAGAAAAGAAAGGTAAAGTCAGTATTAAACTATAATACGAAGACAACCATAATAAATAAGTTACCATTTACTATGTGCACTACATACCTGTATCTCATTTCATCCTCAGAAAAATCTTGCAAGGCAGATGGCATTATCCCCATTTTACACATGACAAAACTGAAGCACAAACAGCTAAATAACTTGTCTGTCACATAAAAGAATCACATCAGGCAGAATGAGAATGCAAACCCAGGATTACCTAAGACCATGCTTTCTCAGTGCTTCTGTATGTGGATGCGTAGCTGTGGGTGTGTGGAGAGTTTATACTCAATTCAAAGCATCTATTTAGTACCAAACTCAGAACTAGAAAACATGTATGCAATTAAGTTCTACCATTATAAGCTCTAAAATTGTATCTTTAAGAGGGCACCTGGGTGGCTCAGTCAGTTGAGCATCCAACTCCGTTTCAGTTCTGGTCATGATCTCAGGGTCATGGGATTGAGCCCTGCATCAGAGACGCCGCCCTGGGTGTGGAGCCTGCTTAAGATTCTCTCTCTCCCTCTCTCTCTGCCTCTTCCCTCACTTGTGCTCACTCTCTTGCTCCCTCTCAAAATAAATAGATAAATCTGAAAAAATAAATAAAATTTTATCTTTAAATCTAGGAAATGATAACTACTAACCATTTTCATGGATCCTCAACTGCCACACCTATAAAGTGGGGCTGATACGTCTAGGGAAGATAATATAGCACATTAAAGGAGATCCTGTAAATAACTCATGGGAAAGTAGTTAACAAAGTTTCTAGCACATAGCAAGTATCAAAATATGGGAGCCCCTGACATCCCAGTGCTTATCACTATGCCTGGCATCAAACAGGTTTTCTCAGGTTTTGTTAAAGAATGAACAAAACTTAATGTGATTATATACACAAAGCCTTCTTCTGGTTGTAGATGGAAATGTAAACCTTCCATCACCTTCCAGAACCAACCGCAAGCTGCCTACTCCACAGCCTTTCTCCCCTCTCCTGGACACCAAAGAACGCTGCAACAGCAGAATTGTAATGGACCCTGGGAAAAACGTTCCCAGCCTCCTGGATGATACAAGTGGCCTCATGACCTAGTCTGGCCAAGTTGTCAGGTGAGGCCTCTGGAAAGCTTTTTAGAAAACAGGCACCTATTTTCTCTTTGCCCTTTCCCTGCTTCAAACCCAGAGACACTGGCTGAGGTGAAGCAGCAGTTTTCTATCCACAAAGTAATGAGTGCACCCCCAAGAAGCCAGGGTCCCTGATGACTTTGTGGAACTGCTGTTCCAGTCTCAAAACATCCACACCTCCAGACTCCTCATCATTAAAAAAAACTCCACACCTTTAGTTTTAGAAGATGTATTGGTTAGAAACTGCATTAGATTATGAGAAACAAAAGCTCGAAGAACGGTGACATAAATCAATCACTCACCTATTTCATAAGACTAAAAGGTAGGGGATGGGGTGGGGGTGGGGGAAAGGCCCTGGATAAAGGTGGATGTAACAACTACAGCAGGTTGAATAATGGACACCCAAAGATACCAGGTTCTAATCCCTGGAAACTGTAAATGTCACCTTATTTTGAAAAAGGGTATTTTGCATTTTTGCACATGCATTTTGCATAGTGATTCAATTAAGGGTCTTGTGATAGGGAGATTATCCTGGTAGGCCCTAAATGCCATCATCATGAGTGTCCTTGTAACAGGGAGGCAGTGGGAGGCTCACACACACAGAAAAGGAAGTAATATGGCCAGAAGGGTAGAGATTGGAGTGATGTGGTAGAGCCTCTGGAGGGAGCACTGCCCTCCCATCGCCTTGATTTAGGCTCAGTGAAACTGACTTTGGACTTCCCACCTCTCCAACTGTGAAAGAATACATTGCTGTTGTTTCAGGCATTCTGTCAGTGGCAGTTTGTCAGTGGCAGTGGCTGCTTGTTTGTTACAGCAGCCACAGGAAACTAAGGCAGTAAATAACAAGACACCAGGGCATACACCAAAAGAATGACTCCAGTTAGGGCACTGAGGGTAAAGGAGTAATTACAGTTTTCTTGAAACTTTTTCTGCTTACATGTACTTATTCATGAGGTCAACTCCCAATTATGCACAGTAATTTTTAAATGGGATCAGCAAAGGCACATGACTTATTTTAAGAAACTTCAGTCAGCCAATTCAACCCCATCTCTTCCTCCCCTTTCCAAACTACTCATCATCATGGGTAAGATTGGCAAAGGTGATGAGACAGATTAGAGTTTCACTTGTTTTTCCTTCATCCAGCCTACTTGATGGCAGAGATATTCATGGCAGTAAGGTTGTCAGCAAGGGAAAGTTCAGGGATGGGGAAGAAAGGAGTGGAGAGAGGCATTCAGGGTGCGTCCTGAACACCAGTCTGAGTCAGCCAGGTCCAGAGGCAAAATGCCACCAGGGCTGCATGCCTGGTGTACCAGTGCTATTCTTAAGTTCAAGGCCTTGACTCCAGTGTTCCCTTAATACCAGGCAAACCATCTGCATACTAAGTGCACTGGGTACAATTCTGAATTCACTTTCAGTAGGACAGCTTAGAATAAATCAACTGAATGTCTGTCCAATGAGAACAATGTACAGCTGAAGTGGCTTACACGTCTCCTAGGTACTGATACAGCCAATACTGCAGCATTGCAAGAAACAATCTTCTCTGAGAAAAATCAAGGTCAGATTTTTTGTCCTGTCACCTCCTTTCCAAAATCCAAAGGTACTCTACTTGTTAGGTAAGCACCAGCACAGTTTGTATCCTCAACCTGGATATCCTTTTCCTGCCAACATTAAAATGAGGATATAAAAAAAGGCAGGAGACCATCAAAAACTGAAAAAAAAATGTCAAGAACAGAGGAAGAGACTTCTGAACAGAGCAGGGTTATCAAAAGATAACTTTCAGATACTCTTCAGCTCCATTAGCCTAGGATTCCATCTTTTAAGTAATTATGGAAGAGACTACAAGTTCTTAAAAACTTATGACAGTAGAAATGATTATCTCAAAGTTAATCTTCCCCCCAAAGTAAAGCAAAATGACAAAAAGTTGAAAACAAAGAGATGGTGTTTTTGAAAAAAGGATTTGAAACCAATGAAATCTGGGGCACCTGGCTGGCTCAGTCAGTAGAGCATGGGAATCTTGATCTCAGGGTTGTAAGTTCGAGCCCCACAATGGGTATAGAGACTACTTATTAAAAAGGGGCGGGGGGGGGGGGCCGGTGAGTGGCTGGGTGGCTCAGTAGTTAGGCGTCTGCCTTCGGCTCAGGTCATGATCCCAGGGTCCTGGGATCGAGCCCCGCATCGGGCTCCCTGCTCGGTGGGGAGCCTGCTTCTCCATGTCCCTCTGCTGCTCTGCCTGCTTGTGCTCTCTCACTTTCTCTGTCATATAAATAAATAAATAAAATCTTTAAAATATATATATATATACATATACATATATAGAAAAAAAGAAGAAGAAACCAACAAGTCTAATACCTGAATAATAAAAAGTTTCAGAAGGAAAAGGAAGAGGGGAGATCAAAGAAATAAACTCAAAGCTTCCCATAACTGAAAGACAGGAGTTTCCAGACTGAAAAGAGCCCCGAAAGATAAAACTCAACTTGCCCAAAGAATGCAATATGAATTTCGTAATAGTGGGATAAGAGAAAATCCAATAGGCTTCCAGAGAAAGAGGGGAGGGCTCAATCCCAGGTCCCCAAGATCACGACCTGAACCAAAACCAAGAGCCGGACACTTAACCAACCACCCCATCCAGGTGCCTCAACAACTGGTTTTTAACACAGGCAGTCAGTCCTTACTTTGCACAGTAGTGCAGAACCATAAAAATGACCGTGCAAGCTGTAACTGTACAAAGTAATCTTCGTAATCAATGGGAAATTACAATTGTTCCATGACCTTTAAAAATTTTTGATACAACATCCAAATCTGTCAGTTATAAATACATAGAGTATTGGCAGAGAAAGTAAAACTCATATTTGTTTATTAGTACACCGTACCACTGAGAATTAGAGCATTTTATTTTTTTATTTAAAAACTTACCAAAACCAGTTTGAATGTATGCTTTCTTCCCATTGTATAACTCATGAAACGGGGTGAGCATCTTTTTTATGGTTGGCAAATTGTCCTACTCCTTTCTAGATATGGAACAGCTTCTAATTTTATCCTTTGTACTGTCAATACCTCTGAGAGTTCCATTAAAGTTTTTGTTGGTATCATTTCCCCTGCAACACTATTCTTTTCATCACAGCCATTTTCCTCATTTATTCCAACAAACTGGCCCCACAGAGTTGCTCTGGCTACACGTCTAGAGTTTCTAGAATGGTGAGCAATGCCAACATTCCCGTGGTCAGCTATTTCTTCTACAAACCCCTTTCTGTTGGATTTAGATTTCACTTCCGGCATGATCATTTGCCATTTCTTTGCTGCACTTTCTATCTTTGTTGGCAAATTCCCTCTTTCGATTATCCATTTTTCTAAAATATCACAGAAGTCATCACTGGCAAACAAAGCAACACAACCACGGACTTGGCTGTCTAGAAGAGAAACAAGTGAGAGTTGCACAGTGGCCAGTCACTGATAGGTTCTGAAAGAAAGGAGGGATTGGTCACTGATCAAAGTGCACACCTGTGATTTACACAATGATCCTAGGACTAAAGAGCTCTCTGTAAAATTACGTACTGCATTTAATTACTTCATGTTGCTGGGAGACTGGTTTCACTTAACTAAACTATGCTAACTAAATTCATGCAAATCAAAACTACAAAATAAGATCTGCCTTTAGTGGGTACCTATCTAGCTCAGTAAGCAGGGCATGCAACTTTTGATCTCGGATCATGAGTTCAAGCCCCAACTTGAGTGTAGAGCTTACTTTAAAAAAAAAAAAAAATCTGCCTTTATATAGTTGGCACTCTGATACAACCTATTTATAAAACTTTTCTAAATAGGTTATGTGAACAAAACACTTCTGTATCACCCAGGATCTTTTTTTACACTCACAGAAGCTGACACACATTTCCTTAAGTTAAAAAAAAAATCTCTATCCCAACTGATTCATTTAGAGAACACAGAAGTTTACATACCAATTTAAATAGGGGGGCAGGGGATACATACTGATTTAAACAAGAAAGGGTGGGGGAAGACATCATTTCTTTAAAGAAGCATTTAAAATGTTACCAAAAATTTAGCATATTCATCTAATTTTTTAATACTAAAAAACAAAATAAAAAAATACTTTAACATTAACTACTTATTACTAAGAACTTAATTAATTCCTAAAGGGCTTATAAGTAGGGACAACTCAAAACCCACAAGATTTCCTAAAACACTCCTTTTCAAAAATGGCTAGTGGCTAAAAATCATGGACTCTGAAGTCAGACAGACTTGTATCCTAGCTTGGTCACTTATTAGCTGTATGACACTTAGTATCTCTCAAGTTCTGGTTTCCTCAACTATTATGTAGAGAAAACAACTGTGCAGTGCTCAGTTCTAATTATCATCAATTTTGTTAATTTTTGAAGCAATTTAAATTTTAAACTTGAAAAGATGAAGCACCTAAATATCTATCTTTAATGTGTGTCAATCCTGGCCCAAAGTCTCGGCTTATGAAAACCGATGGGCAATGAAGCAACTAGTCATTACTGTGAGCTCTGTATCTTACTAGCATCATGACTGCCCACAGAAGCTGCACCGTGGGGAAGGGCATGTAACCTGAAGTTCAAATCTGCTCCCATCACACAGACCATCAGAAAGAACCAAGCCTCCTGGCTCATGGAATCCTAGTACAACCAGGGACCAATCTCTGCCAGAATTCTAAGCTATGCAGACATAATGGCAACCCTTAGAAAGTCAGGTCTTTTTTAAAAATATATATAAAAAATAAAACATTGATCAGTGACACCAGTAGCCACAGTGCAAAGGAGGCAAAAGTCAGAAGATTTAGTCCAATCATAAAACCTGAACAGAATCCATGGAGCAGTTATTTAAGGACTCTGAAAAGCAAACAGTAGCAGGCAGATTAGGGAAGACCAAAATTTGAAGTTCCACTGAGCTGGTGATGAGTTCAGCATCCCAGCCGACCACGAGTATCTTCAGCAGCACCAGAGAAGTGACCACCTGGCACCAACACACAGTGCTCCCAGAGAAAATGCTCTAATTTCGGCTCACAGACCAGAAGAGGGAATTAACAGTGCTCAAAGAGCACAGATACCACCTTCTCCTCTCTCTTTATCCTCTCACACCCCAGACCCCAAGTGATCCTGAGGTAGCTACCTATGAGCCTATAGGAACCAAAATTCTGAGGAAGAGGCATTTTCCTTCTCTGATCAGTGAAGCTGTAGTCCACAGAGGGTGGAACAAACCCCACGTTCTGTACTCTACCTTCTTGCCATTTGGCCCCAGACACAAGCAGAGTCATAACGTGTGCAGCAAAGCAGGTAACTAAACCAAAGATTTCCAGCCAGAGAACCAACAAAGAGAATTCCCAAGAAACCAGAAAGTACTGTGAAGGAGTTCCAGAAAGGAATCCCAAAGAGTTGTTCATAATACAATACACTGATGCTTGTGAGAACAGAACTAATCACAAGTCTATCATCCAAGTCTCAGACCAAGCACTGGGTCAGAAAGGTTAGAACTCAAAGCCAGAATCTAACCCAGATCAGGATCCTGCTAAAACAAAAATACCAACATTCTCCACAGGATTTAAACAAGACTCAAGATCTCATAATATCCAAAATCTCCAGGATACTATCTAAAATTATTTGACATACAAAGAACAGTAAAAATTTCAACTCACAAGGAAGTGAGTCAACAGACACCAATACCAAGATGACATCAACATCAACCAACACCAACGATGACATTAACTGACAAAGACTTAGAAGCAGGTATCATTAAAATGCTCCAACAACCAATGAGGGCAGTCTTAATACCAGTGGAAAAGGAGAAATTCTTTGCAATGAAAAATAGACATAAAGAAAAACCACACGGAAATTTTAGAAAAAATACAGCAGTCAAAATAAAAAACTAACTGGATGGATCCAAGAGCATGATGGAGATGACAGAGGAAAGAGTCAGTGACTAAAAGATCAAAGGAAATTATCCCATTTGGACATGGAAAAGATTTATTTTTAATGAACAGAGCCTCAGGGTCGAATGTGATAGTAATGAATTACTGAGAGCAAAGAGGGAAATTACATAACAATAAAAAAAAAAAACAGGTCAACTAAGATGATATATCACAGTCTAAATCATACATGTCTAACAAGAGAGCTTTAAAGTACATGAAGCAAAAGTGACGAAAGTGAAAGAAGAGAAAAATCCGGGGCGCCTGGGTGGCTCAGTTGGTTAAGCGGCTGCCTTCAGCTCAGGTCGTGATCCCAGCGTCCTGGGATCAAGTCCTGCATCGGGCTCCTTGCTCGGCAGGGAGCCTGCTTCTCCCTCTGCCTCTGCCTGCCCCTGTCTGCCTGTGTTCTCTCTCTCTCTCTCTCTCTAATAAATAAAATTAAAAAAAAAAAAAAAAGAAGAGAAAAATCCACAATACAGTTGGAAGCAAAAATTAACATCCATTCATAATAAAAACTCCCAGTAAACTAGGAAAGCATTTCAACTTGATAAAGATCATCTATCAGGAGTACCTGGGTGGCTCAGCCAGTAAAGAGTCTGCCTTCAGCTCAGGTCATGACCCGAGGGGCTTGGAATCCAGCCCCACATTGGGCTCCCTGCTCAGTGGAGAGCCTGCTTCTCCCTCTCCCTCTGCCTCTCCACCCCTCCACTCATGTTCTCGCTCTTTCTGCTCTCTCTCTTCCAAATAAGTGAAAAATCTTAAAAAAAAAAAAAATCATCTACCAGAAGTCTACAGATGCCATATTTAATTGTGAAAGACAAAACGCTTTCTCCCTAAGATCAGGAACCAGACAAGGATGTCCATCTCAACATTCCTAATTCAACATCACACTGGAAGTCTTACAATTCAACAAGGCAAGGAAAAAAATATATAAAAGCCATAGAGACAGAAAAAGAAAAGAAAGAAAACTGTCCCCATTCAAAAATGACATAAGTATCTATATAAAAATACAAAGGAAAAAACTCCCAGAACTAAAATATCAGGTTAGCAGAGTCACAAATATAAGGTCAACACACAAAAGTCAACTGTTGGGCACCTGGGTGGCTCAGTGGGTTAAGCCTCTGCCTCAGCTCAGGTCATGATCTCAGGGTCCTGGGATCGAGCCCCACATCGAGCTCTCTGCACAGCAGGAAGCCTGTTTCCCCCCTCTCTTTGCCTGCCTCTCTGCCTACTTGTGATCTCTCTCTGTTGAATAAATAAATAAAAATCTTAACAAAAAAAAAGTCAACTATTTTTCTAGATACTGGCAATATATAATTGGAACATGACACAAAAGCAATACCATTTACAATTACTCCTCCCCAAATTAAATAAAGAGCATAAATGTAACTAAACATGTACAGCAACTATATGCTGAAAACTAAGAAACAATGATAAATCAAATAAGATCTAAATAAATACAGAGACATCTTGTGTGCCTGGAGTGGAAAACTAAACATCAGAAACATGTCAATTCTCCCCAAATTCATTTGTAAGTTTTAAGCAATCTCAATTGGGATTTTTTTTTTAGATATAAGAAAGTATGATTCTAAAATTTATATAAAAAGGCAAAGAAACGGGACGCCTGGGTGGCTCAGTGGGTTAAGCCGCTGCCTTCAGCTCAGGTCATGATCCCAGCGTCCTGGGATCAAGTCCCACGTCGGGCTCTCTGCTCGGCAGGGAGCCTGCTCCTCCCCCTCCTCTCTGCCTACTTGTGTGATCTCTATCAAATAAATAAATAAAATATAAAAAAAAAAAAAAAAAGGCAAAGAAACCAGAACTGCTCAATTTTGAAAAAGAGGAATAGAATTGGAGGAATCTTACACCTTTTCTTATGTTAAGGAAATAATTTTTCCTATTTCTACTCTAAAATTAATTAGGGACTGATGGTGAATATCACCAAATGCATCTTAAGCATCTATAGAAGGAAATTCTTTTGTATTTGATATAATGGCTTAATGTATTATTATATTAATAGCTTTTCCTATTATTTCATGATTTCTACCTCCCTGAAATAAACTAGTTGACTATGGTGCATTATTCTTTTTTATATTATGCAATACAACTTAGTAATATTTCTTTTGCAAAGTTGTAGGCATTTTATCTCTCTGTGTATTGCTGGATATTTTAATTCAGGTTTTCCTTACTGCCCTTTCTTCCCGTTCCTGTCTACCTGCCATTTCACTATTACTGCCAATCCTTATCAGCAGTGGCCTACAGATAATCTGTCTCAAAAATATAAATACTCCTGCCATCTTCTTAATGAATAAAAAGGACCAGGTGGCAAATATCTTAGAGGAAGGTTCCCATCAAGCTGGGTTAGCAGTACATCACCTTCCATTAATAAAAGCCCGGGGGCACCTGGGTGGCTCAGTGGGTTAAGCCTCTGCCTTCGGCTCAGGTCATGATCTCAGGGTCCTGGGATCGAGCCCCACATCAGGCTCTCTGCTCAGCGGGGAGCCTGCTTCCTCCTCTCTCTCTGCCTTCTTCTCTGCCTACTTGTGATCTCTACCAAGTAAAAAAAAAAAAAAAAAAAAAGAATAAAAGCCCGTGGACAGGCCTCCATCCAACACTGATTAATGGGAACCACCATGTGTTGAGAGCCTTTCTTGTGCCGGGTATCTTGGATGCATCATCTCATTCACATGTCACATGAATCCTAGGAACTGGATATTAATATTCCCATTTTACAGATGGGGAAGTTATTTAAACCTTTCCTACATACTAAAGTCAGAATAATTTGAGCCAGTTCCAACAGCTATTGAGTGGTAAAGCTGGGCTATAAATATAGGGCTTTCTGTTTCCAAAGTCCACTCGCTACACAGCTACAGGGCTCACAGGGCAGGGCAAGGAGGAAGCGACAGCTTGGTAAAAGAGATAAAAGGGGTAAGATATCGGTCTACACCACTGCCTCCCCACTGCAACCCCGTGCCCTGTGCATATTTCCCATTTGGCTGTCCCTGAGTTGTATTCTGTATAGCAAATCAGTAAATGTAAAGAGAAACGAAAACAATCTAGCAGCATAGAGGAGAAAGAGGAAGAGGCAGATGAGATCAAGGTAAAGGGGGACGGATTTCAGAGAAAAGGCTAAATAAAAAATTTTAGCTTAAGATTTTTAAAAATATAAATATGAAGAATATGAAGAATTTCTCTGTATATACTAAGAATTGGCAAAAGGACAAAATCAAAGGAAAAAATATGAGACTGGTCCCAAGCAGAATCACATTACCATTTTACAAACATTTTACAATGTTAGATGTTTTTATCCACAGAGCTTATATTATTGTAAGTATGCTAATTCTCTTACCAAAAGTAATTATTTCTTTATTAGAAACTATAGTAACCCATGTTATCAAGTACAGACAGGAAAACAGAGTGTTTCTTATTGAATTCTGTTGAATAAAGATGTTCATTAAGAGATGGATTACGTACCTTGAGAACTTCTTGGAATACGGAGCAACCTGTTGTTAACAGTGATTACTCCAAAGGAATAAGAGACAAATTTGGGGGAAGGCAGCCCTCACTTCAAATTCTCTACAACTAATACTTATTACCTTTATTTTAACAACAACAACAACAAAGGATATGGTAATAAAATATCTCAGAGATTTTCGTGGAATTAAAATGTACACACAGAAAAATACTCAGCATCCAAACAACACTGAACAGAAGTTAACCATCCCGATGGATCAGCAGCTCCCAGAAAGAACTTCACATGAACAGAATGAACTCAAGAACTTCTAAATTGTACCAATGAAAAGTTACTAAATGCTAGTAAGTAACTCCACTAGATTATTAATCCTTCATGTTGGTAAAACGCTACCTCTAAATAATAAAAATGAGCAAACATAGCCAGCATGTTATACAATATGGTTTCTTAAACCCTCCTGTTGGGCTATAGGCAAGTGCTTTCTTCTTCATTTTCAAATGAAGAGGACAAAAAACGAAAAAAATGCCTGCTTACTCTAGAAGACCTACTAGACTCAGGGAAAACAAAAGAACACGGTAACATTAGAAAGTTCAGGAAAAAATTAAATAAATTTTAAAAAATTTAAAAACAATGAATTCTGTTACACTGAAAAGAAATAAATTTCAAAAATTTTTAAAAAAGGAAAATGTCCTTTCAAGAAGATACAGGCCTGTTTTGTAAATTCCAGAAATACTGTAACTAGCAACTATATTGTCATATTGTGGTTCTGTAGCTGTAAGACCTGGCTGTTTCTACTATAAAACTCTGGTCAAACAGAAGGATTAAGAGTTGTCAAAAAATCAATCAATTACTATTAAGTGAGTGTTCAACATATAAAAAGCATTCCTGAGTGACAGTCTACTGCATTTGAAAATAACTGTTTGGGGTCCAAACTATGGTATTCCATGTAAAATTGCTATTCAATAGCTTTCATCATTACTGGTTTCTGTAACTATAAAGTAATACCAAAATTACTTCTAACTAAAGGGGGCATTAAAAAATTATCACCCATATGTGGTTTTAAATTAGAAACAAATGTTTTATAACCTTAGAAAAGAAACTATTTTCTCAAAATACTGTTTTTCAAGAAATCTGCAAATATTTTAGCAAGATGCAGGAAATGGAATGCTACACAAGAGAAAGTAAAAGCAAACCCCAGAATGATATGAAATAAATACCCACCAACCCCCTCCCCACAAAAAAACTATATAACAGAGATAGAGACCTACTAATCCAAGTTGAAAAGATCAGAAGACCCAAAAGAGACTTCTTACAGAAACATGAAAACTGACAGAATACCAAACTTATTTAAATATACTAAAAAGAGATTTACAAACCCAAAGAAAGGGTTGGGGTAAATTAAAAGTAAGTACACAAAGAGCTAAGTAAAGAATCTGCATGGGAAAGAAAAAGTAATCACAATAGAGTAATAATAGGTAACACATGTAATGCCTACTATGTGTCACTATTCTAATTACTTTACAGATGTTAACTCTTAACAACCCTATGAGGTAGGTACTATTTATATACTCATTTTACAGGTGAGAAAACTGAAACATACAGATGATAAAGGACTTGCCCAAGGTCACCTGTCTACTATGGGGCAAACAAGCTACATGACTATTGTCAAAATCACTTACAAATCAGAAGATAAGCGTATGGCAGGCAAGGGGTAAAACAACTAAATCCTCTTCTTGCATCTCCAGGAAACCTAGAGGGAAGGTCTGAGCCAAATCATCAGGACATAGCAATATAATCATGTTACTTAGAGATATGGAATTAAATGACAAAATAATCTGGTTATTTATTTATTTTTTTTAAAAGATTTTATTTATTTATTTGACAGACAGAGAGCACAAGTAGGCAGAGAGGCAGGCAGAGAGAGGGGAGGAAGCAGGCTCTCCGAGGAACAGACAGCCCGATGCAAGGCTCGATCCCGGTACCCTGGGATCATGACCTGGGTGGAGGCTTTAACCCACTGAGCCACCCAGGTGCCCCCAAAATAATCTGTTTAAACCATTGAAATAAAGATAAGCAAGTTCTGAGGATGTAATGTACAACATGATGATACTGTATTGTGTATCTGAAAGTTGCTAGGAGCATAAATCCAAAAGTTCTCATCACAAGGAAATAAATATTTATAACTAGGCAAGGTAATGGATATTAACTAAATTTACTGTGGTAATCACACTGAAATATATACATATATCAAATCATTTAACTTGATATGGCTAAACTTACACAAAGTTAAGTCAATTACTTCTCAGTAAAACTGGAAAAAAATGTTGAAAGAAATTACATGGTATAAGGATTACAGAATATTTGACTTGAAGCATGTCTTTCCAAGAATCAAAATCATATTCCCTATAATGCACAGTGCATATAAACTAAGGCTCATCTCCTACAGCCAGTATTTTAAATTGAATGCCATTTCTAGCTCCATGAAGAATCCATCTAAAAGACTAGTTGCTTTCATTTCCTGAGTTAAAACATTATACCAATTAGTACAGAATTAGGACAATGTATTTATACTTTCTGCTAATAGTGTGACTGAACAAGTTACTCTCCACCCCACGACTGAATATCCCATGGGGCAAAACACACAGCCCACCTTTTTAGTCTCTTCCCTGGGGGACATCACTCCTCTGATGAACTAGGCCTGACAGACTGGCATCAAGAACTAAAACAATTAGACTGACTGCCCCTTTCTTTCACACTGATCTTACTTCCATCCTAATACCTGTTGTATTCAGTGACTTACCCCCTTGCAGGGGTATGTCTACACATTTATCATTATTTGGTTGTTCCAAGATTATACTCAGAAGGCCATGTTATTTACAACAGGACAACATCCAGAACCCAATCATCAAATCTTCCTGAATTTTAAAATAAACAAAGATTTCTTGCTTCCAATCGCAAATACTTGCCATCTGGAGTGTTCAGAGTTAAGTTCCAAAGGTTTTTCTTTTTACCCCTCTTGATCAAGGATCTCTTGTTAGAAAGAAATCTAGAGCAGTCTTCAGTATTTAAAACAGAAAAAAAAGTAGCTCTGACTGAGACAGGAGCAGGGAGCTGATGCCATTCCCACTTGTGCCCAACTCTATAGGTATCTTTCAAAGCAATTAAGCTTAAATAATCAGATGCCCTTCTATTCTCCATTCAAACCTCACCTTTCTTCAAGAGTACAGAATATAATAATAACTGATTTTAAATACCATCTGTCCCTCAGTAGAAACTGACACTTCTAAACCCTTTAGCAATAACTACCTCTACAATTCACTTAATCTATGCCATTGTGATATCTACTGTTGTTTCGATTCTCAGGTAAACTTTGGACAAACTAAAAGCAGTAAAAAATTTTTAAAGGAAACACATTTCAAAACCCTTCTACTCCATCCTCACTTCATGGTGGGCAGAATAAACCCAAGATAATATATAAAGACCAACATTTAAATACCTCTTAAGTATTCATAGAAAATTATTTTTTCATATCTGTTCTGAGAAGTAATAAGATATGTAGTAATTACCAAGATTTAAAAATAATCATGCTTGATTCTACTTCAGCAAAGAACACTTTCAACAAGATTATAAACATACCCCTGGAAAAACAACACACTTTATGTATTTCAGACTACTTGCTATTTTTTTTTAAGATTTTATTTATTGGGGTGCCTGGGTGGCTCAGTGGGTTAAAGCCTCTGCCTTCAGCTCAGGTCATGATCCCAGGACCCTGCCTCCTCTCTCTCTGCCTGCCTCTCTGCCTGCTTGTGATCTCCGTCTGTCAAATAAATAAAAATAAATCTCAAAAAAAAAAAGATTTTATTTATTCATTTGAGAGGGAACAAGAGTGAGAGAAATCACAGAGGGAGAGGGAGAAGCAGACTGCCCGCTGAGCAGGGAGCCCAATGCTGAGCTCAATCCCAGGACCCTGAGATCATGACCCGAGCCAAAGGCAGATGCTTAACCGACTAAGACACCCAGGTGCCCCAGACTACTTGGTATTATGAAGAAGCTTACAATGCACTGGGGATCAACTCTGCCCCCACTTTATTTTTCTCCCAACTGTATTTTCAATATAGCCATCATTGACTAACATTTTGAAATTGCACCCATTTATTGAAAAGTAGCTATTCAACTAGGTTTCTATGTTCCTCAGAGTGCTTTACATTTGGTTCATGAAACTTACATCAAATTCCAACTTTTTAGTAGAGGACTAATAGGATTATTCTCATTAAATAAACAGGGGAGCTATCGCACGGAACAGCTTAAGTAGCTAAAGACTTGTATTTCAACATATATGAGGGTTCAAGTAAATGAAGGAACTTAAAGTATTCACACACACACAAAAAAACAAACAAACACCTCTCACCTGTATAAGGAAACCTAACTTCCTCTTACTTGCTGAGGCCATGAAGCAACCTGGTCATGGCCTTTAAAATCACTGAGGGCGTCAAGAATATCCCTACATCTCCTAACAACTTCTGATGGCTGAACAGCATTCTTTCCCGAACCCACAATCCCACTAATTTCCTTCTCCCATTCATTATCAGACTAGGACTGCCCCAAACCACAAGTGACTTACTACCCATTCAGACTTGTGAACGCTTAACTGGGCAATCTTTCTCTCCTCATCTCTGCAAAATGTACCAATGACCCAACTAAATTAGACTTAGAGTTCCCCAAACACACTTTCTTTCCTTACCACAACCTGGTCTATCTGCTGCTGATACTCCCCTTTACATTTCAGTTCTCAGAAGCTTTATCTACCCCTTCAGGTCTATTTCAAATGCTACCCTCTCCATATAGTGTCCACACCACACCCCAACCCACCCCCAAACCTAACAGGTCACATGTGCTTATTTGGTCCTTGTGTGAGAGGACTTTGTCCCACTGCTTTATTCTCTACCTGCTGAACCAAAGTACTGTCTATTGATTACCTATTATAGCTAGCTGTAAATCTTGAGTTTTCACCCCAAGAGAAGGTATTTTTCTTTAGCACCAATGAAAAGGTCTACCAGGTTTAGGAGCTGATAAGAGATAGTGTGGTTCTCAGTCCTAGCTACATATTAGAATCATCTGTAAAGATTTTCTTTAAAAATATTCATGCTTTTTCCTACCTCAAATTTAATCAGAATCTCTGAGGACAGGTTATGTTGGTGATTCTTATTTATTTCCAGGATTATGAATCACTGGAGAGCAAAAAAGTATCAACAAGGTTAAGATATTTGTGTTTTCATTTCACTGCTAAAACAAGTCATTTCCTCTTTTATTCTTCTTATCTAGTTAATCCCAACATCTCCCATCCTATTTTAGGCTCTAGTGATTTGACCAACTATCAAAACAGCTTCCCACTGGTTTCCCTACCTGGACCATCTCTTGGTTTCAGCTCAGATCATGATCTCAGGGTACTGAGATCAAGCCTCATGTTGGGCTCCACGCTCAGCTCAGAGTCTGCTTCAGATTCTCTCCTCTCGCCCCCTGCCCTTCCCACTTGTGCTCTCTCTTTAAAATAAAGAAGTAAGGTGCTTGGGTGGCTCAGTCAATTGAGCATCTGCCTTCAGCTCAGGTCATGATCCCAGGGTCCTGGTATCATGTCCCACATTAGGCCCCCTGCTCCACAGGGAGCCTGCTTTCCCCTCTCCCTCTGCCTGCTGCTCCCCGTTTGTGCTGTCAAGTAAAGTAAATAAATAAGACGTCAAGAAAGAAAGGGAAAGAAAGAAAGAGGTCAATCTTTTTTTTACAAAAGCCTATGGGATGCAGTTAGAGTGAAGTTTATAGCTACAAATTCATATATTAAAAAGGAAGAAAGGGGGCATCTGGGTGGCTCAGTCATTAAGCTACAGACTCTTGGTTTTGGCTAGGGTCATGATCTCAGGTCAGGAGATTGAGCCCTGCATTGGGCTCTGCACTCAGTGCACAGTCGTCTTGAGATTCTTGCTCTCCCTCTCCCTCTTCCCCACTCACCTTCAAAAATGATAAAATAAGTATTTTAAAAACATTAAATAAATTAAAAAATTAAAAAGGAAGAAAGATCTCAAATTAATAACACTAACAACACTAACTTTACACCTCAGGGAACTAAAAGAATAAACTAAGTCTAAAGCTAGCAGAAGAAAGGAAATGATAAAGAGTACAAGAGATTAATAATACAGAAAAACAATGACAGTGGAGGGGTGTGGTGGCAAGCAGTGAGGGGAAATCAGCCCAACCAAGAGTTTAATTTTTTTAAACATCAACAAAATTGATGAACCCTTAGCTAAATTAACTAAGAAAAAAAGAGAGGACTCAATTCACAAAAAAAAAGAGGGTAAATTCCCATTGCATTCATTCTATAAAGCCAGTGCTCCCCTGATACCAAAACCAGGTAAAAGACACCATAACAGGGGCACCTGGGTGGCTCAGTGGGTTAAAGCCTCTGCCTTCAGCTTGGGTCATGATCTCAGGGTCCTGGGATCGAGCCCCACATCGGGCTCTCTGCTGAGCAGGGAGCCTGCTTCCTCCTCTCTCTCTGCCTGCCTCTCTGTCTACTTGTGATCTCTGTCTGTTGAATAAATAAATAAAATCTTTAAAAAAAAAAAAAAAAAAAAAGACACCACAACAGAACTACAGACTAACATCCCTGATAAATGCTGATGCAAAATCCTCAACAAAATAGTATCAAACCAGATTCAACAACACATTTAAAAAATTATACACCATGATGACATGGGTTCCTGGCATTCAAGGATAGTTCAACATACAAAAAAATCTAGTCAGCATTTAAAAATCACCACTACGTGAACAGAATGAAGGACAAAAATCACAGTCATCTCAATCGATGCAGGAGAAACATCTGACAAGACTCTACACTCTTTCAAGATTAAAACACTTGTTAGGAACAGGAGAAACTACCTCAACATAATAAAAGCTGAAAAACTAACATCACTCAACGGTGAAAGAGTGAAAACTTTTCCTCTAAGACCAGGAACAATACAAGGATGCCCACTCTTACAATTTCTATTCAACATAGTATTGGAATTCTTAGCCAGAGCAATTAAGCAAGAATAATAAAAGGCATCCAACTAGGAAGGAAAAGCAACATTATCTTAGTTCACAAATGCCATGATCTTATATGTAGAAAACATCTTAAAGATTCTAAAGTGAAAAACAATTAGAATAAACAAAATCAGTAAAGTTGAAGGATACAAAATCAACATGCAACAATTGTGTTTCTATACACTAACAATGAGCAATCTGAAAAGAAATTAAGAAAACAATTTCATTTATAATAGCACCAAAAAGAACATTTAGAAACAAGTGTTTCTAAGTGAGGAAAGTGAGGAACTTATACCCTCAAAACTACAAAACATTGCCAAAAGAAATTTAAATCACCTGCAAGTGGAGAGCAGTCCCATGTGTATGGACTGAAAGACTTAATATTATTAAAATGTTAGTACTACCCAAAGCAACATACAGATTCAACACAATTGCTCTCAAAATCCCAAAGACTTATTTTGCAGAAATTCAACAAATCATTCTAAAATTCACATGTAATCTAAAGGGCCCCCAAATGCCAAAACAATTATTTTTAAAATGATCACACTTAGAAGACTGAGACTTCTTGATCTCAAACTACTTGATCTCATACTACAAAGCCAGACTAAGCAAAACAGTATGGTACTGCCTTAAAGATAAATATACATACTACTGGAATAGAGTGAAGTCCAGAAATAAACCCTTATATACATAGTCAAATGACCTTAGTAGAGTGCCAAGACCACTCAATAAGGACAGTGCCTTCAATAAATGGTATTAGGAAAACTAGATATCCACAAGCAAAACACTGAAGTTAGACATTTATCTTATACTATATACAAAAATAAATTCAAAATGAGTTAAAGACCTAAATATAAGACCCAAAACCATAAGACACAGGGGAAAAATGTCATGACATTGGATACAATGATTTCTTGGATGTGATACTAAAAAGAACAGATAACAAAAGCAAAAATAAAGTGGGACTACATCAAACCATTAAGACTTTTAAGATTTTTGGGATGCCTGGGTGGCTCAGTGGGTTAAGCCTCTGCCTTCAGCTTGGGTCGTGATCCCAGAGTCCTGGGATCCAGCCCTGAATCGGGCTCTCTGCTCAGCAGGGAGCCTGCTTCCTCCTCTCTCTCTGCCTGCTTCTTTGCCTACTCGTGATCTCCGTCTGTCAAATAAAAAATAAAGTCTTTTTAAAAAAAAAAGACTTTTAAGATTTTTATTTATTTGAGAGAGAGCGAGCATGAGCAGGAGGAGAGGCAGAGGGAGAGGGAGAAGCAGACTCCTCACTGAGCAGGGAGCCCAATGTGGGGTTTGATCTCAGCACCCTAGGATCATGACCTAAGCCAAAGGCAGACACTTCACCACCCAGGCACCCCAAACATTAAGACTTCTGCACATCAAAGGACACAACTGACAGTGAAGAGTAATAGAAGAAGAGATCTGCAAATCATGTACCTGATAATATTATGGTTAATATCCAGAATGTATTAGTCGGTTAATATCCAGAATATACAAAGACTCCTACAGCCCAACTAGAAAAAAATCAAATAAACGGACTAAGAAATATCAATAGACATTTCACCAAGAATGACTAAAAAAAAAAAAGGCCACAAGCATCCGAAAAGATACTAAATTGTCACTAGTCATCAGAGAAATATAAATCAAAACCCAATGAGAGATCACCTCATATCCACAAGGATAGCTACTATTAAAGAAAAATTAAAATAAAAATAAACTGGAAAAAAAAAAAAACAAGCATTGGCAGGGGTCTGGAGAAGCTGGAACCCTGTGCACAGTTGGTGGGACCATAAACTACTGTGTAAAACCACAGTGGAATAATGCAGATACTATGGAAAACAGTATGATGGTTCCTCAAAAAATTAAAATAGAACTAGTTAGTGATCCAGTAATCCATGTTCAGGATATATAGCCAAAAGAGCAGAAAGCAGGGCCAAACAGGCAATTGCACCATGTTCATAAGCAGCACTCTTCACAAAAGCCAAGAGGTGGAAGCAACGCAAATGCCCATCAAAGGATGAAGAGATAAATAAAATGTGGTACCTACATACAACGGAATACTTCTGCAGCCTTAAAAAGGAAGGAAATCCTGTCACATGCTACACCATTTGGAGTGGAACAACCAAGCACCCCACAAATCCAAGTTCTAAACACAGACCCTCTTGAGACACTATTCATGAACCTTGAAATAAGCCATTCGCAGGGATACCTGCAGTTCATCGGTTGAGCCTTCGGCTCAGGTCATGATCCCTGGGTCCTGGGATCAAGCAGGAGTTGGGCCTCTCTGCTCAGCTGGGAGCCTGCTTCTCCCTGTTCCACTCCCCACCCCTGCTTGTGAGCATGAGCTGGCGCTCTCTATCTCTCTGTCAAATAAATAAATAAAATCTTAGGAAAGAAGCCAGTCACAAAAAAGACAAATATTATTTGATGCCAGTAGTATAAGGTATCTAAAGTAGTCAAATTCATAGATATAGAAAGTAGAATGGTGTGATATCAGGCTGGGAGAAGGGAGCAAAAGAGAATTCTTGTTTAATGGGTTTCAATTGTGCAAAATGAAAAATTTCAGGAGATCTCTTCCACAACAATGTAAATATACTTAATATTGAAACTGTACACTTAAAAATGGTTAAGGTCCTGAAGTTTTTTTTACCACAATAAAAAAGACACATTTTTTTAAAAAATTAAGCTATAAAACTGTATAGATATATGTAAGAGCAATGATCCAATTTTTGTTATGAAAAAATAAAAACAGCTAACATTTGAGTGCATACTATATGCCAAGCTCTGATTTAGGCAGTTACTTTATATTAATGTTGTTAATCCTACAATTGTAAGAGGTCAATGCTATTACCATCTCATTTTACAGATGAGAAAACTGAGACATAGGTTACTTAGCATGTCCAAAAAACACAAAGCCCGGGTTTTTTTGTTTTGGTTTGCAGGGTATTTTTTTTTTAAGTTTTTTATTTATGTATTTGAGAGAGAGAGCACAAATTGGGGGGGGGGGAGCAGAGGGAGAGGGAGCAGACTCCAGGGAGCCCAATGTGGGGCTCAATCCCAGGATCCCCAGCTCACGACCTGAACAGAAAGCAAACACTTAACTGTCTGAGGCCCCAGGTGCCCCTAAAGATTTATTTGAGAGACAGGAAGCATGTGCACATGCACATGTGCCGGGGGTAGGGGGGCAGTATGGACAGTGAAAGGAGAGAGAGAGAATCCTCAAGCAGACGCTCCACTGAGCGCAAAGCCCAATGTGGAACTCGATCCCAGGATCCTGGGATCACGACCTGAGCCAAAATCCAGAGCTGGCCGCTTAACCAAGTGGGCCACCCAAGCACCCCACAAAGCCAAGTTCTAAATACAGACCCTCTTGAGACACTATTCATGCTCTTAAGCTCTATGCAATACCTACAGAAAAGTCTGGAAAGATAATAAACCAAATTATTAACATTCTCTTAGATTCTTTCTGATCATGATAGACTTTTCATTTCATACACTTCTATTAACTTTATGAAAAGATTATGTACTGCTTTTTATAATGAAAAGCAAAAGGAGATACGGACATTTTCAAAAAGTATACTTAATGTAACAGCAAGGTCTCTATACCTACTATCAATGACTTTATTTACTTATATTTCTCTGGACTCAGACTCTCCACTACAGTAAAGCTATTCTATTTACTATAACATGCTTTTTCAGCTGGCTTCTCTACTTCCATAAGCTATCCTTCCCCTGGAATATTCTCTCCTACACTCTAATGCACACTTTCTGATTTGCCCTTTCACTTTTAGTTAGTTTTGTAACTTATCAAAATCCAGTTCTTAACTCACCTCCTTCAGGAGGCCTTCCTGTCCTTACCTATACCATTTGCACCAATTTAGTATGCTGCTTTGAAAAAACTGCCCTACAGAGGTTTTATTTGTGTCCCTCATAGAGCCATCAGCAAAGTTCCTTGAAGATGTTATTACTCCTTCTCCTACAGGCAAGGACACTCCAGGGGCATAAAATATACTTAGCACCAACATCTAGAGCTCTAAAGACTTTCCTACCAGAAACAACAGCTCCTTAGAGATAGGACTGATTCCAGATCTGGGACAGGGAAATTACAAGGTAAATCTGATTTGTCTTGTGCCTGAAGGCCAGGAAACAATCAGAGACTAATGCAGGAGGGTCAAAAGGTTATAGAAACCACTCTGGTTTCAGTCAGTGGTTATCACTGACTGAAACTGAGACAATCTGAACATCCAAAAGAATAAGGACTGCAACTTACTGTAATGTTTAATGAAAGCAGGGGCACCTGGGTGGCTCAGTCAGTTAAGTACCTGACTCTTGATTTTGGCTGGGGTTGTGATCTCAGGGTCATGAGATTGAGCCCCACTTCTAGCTTCCCACTGAGCATGGAGTCTGGTTGGGATTCTCTCTCCCTCTCCTTCTGCCCCTTCCCCCTGCACTCGAAAGCCTCTCTTTCTCTCTCAGGGGAAAGGAATGAAGGGGAAAAAAATCCAAAGGTCCCTATACTGATAAATGGGGAAACTACAACAAACATTTGTGATCCCTGGAAGTGACCAATATATTACCATTACATGTCTCCTAAGTAGGAATCTTACCATTTTTAGGGAGAACACAGTTTTTATTAACCAGTTGATGAAGAAGAACTTCTTTACGGGGGGGGAAAAATCAGCTAGTAAATGACAGAATGGGGTTGGAAGGGGAATCACTATGTGCAAACCCTTATTGAAATAGTTATCAGGCAACGACCATCATGGATACTAAAACCACTTGGAGAAAGATCATGAAGAAAAGCATATTTTCATCGTGCCAGAGTATCACCCTACAGATTACACAGTGACTGCAAAGTGAAAAATACAGGTTTACAGTGGTGATCTGGCAGCAATCTCTTTAAACAAATGTCAAATTTTGGAGTGGAACAACCAGGCATTCTGTGTCTCCTAATGTGATAAAATACAAGGCATGCAGGATCACCTAGGAGTCTTCTCAAGTGAATCTAGATGGATTCCAGTTAGGCCTTTGGACCTAATATCTGGCTGAAGGAAAATTCAGGAGATAAAAGAACAACTTAAAGACATTACGAGGAAATAAGGAGTTAATCAAGAATATGTGATCTTGAGGAAATAATGAGATAATCAAGAATACGTGTCGTGCTACAAGACAACTGACTAGTCTCTTTTAAAAAGTCAGCATCATGAAATAAAGATGAAAGGACTCTTCTAAATTAAAAAAGACTGAGAGACATGACAAGCAAATGCTACTTGTGAGCTCCGATAAGATCTTAATTCCAAAAAATAATAAAAAGCAAAAAATATAACTATTAAAGATGCCTGGGGGATAACTGGAAAATCTGAATAAGACTGACTGTTAGATGATGTTAGGGAATTCCTGTCCATTTTCTTAAATGTAATCATGGCATTGTAAACAAGAAAGAAGAATGTCCTTGTCATTAAAAGAGGCATGCTGAGGGATGCCTGGGTGGCTCAGCTGGTTAAGCGGCTGCCTTCAGCTCAGGTCATGATCCCAGCGTCCTGGGATCGAGTCCCGCATCAGGCTCCTTGCTTGGCAGGGAGCATGCTTCTCCCTCTGCCTCTGCCTGCCACTCTGTCCGCCTGTGCTCACTCTCTCTGACAAATAAATAAATAAAATCTTTAAAAAAAAAAAAAAAGAGGCATGCTGAATAATTAACAGGTGTGGTGTCCTGTTGTAAGTGACTTTCAAATGTTTCAACAAATACACAAATGCAATACACACACAAGCAGACACCAATAAAGCAAACAGGGCATATGTTAATTTAGGTGATGAGTATACTGCAATTAGTTATTAACATTCTTCTTTAAACTTTTCTATATGTTTGAAATTCTTCACAATAAAAAGCTAGGGATACTTAATAAAGTTGTAAAATAAGTAAGGGGAAAAAATAACTCCTTGTCTCTTTCACTTAGCACCTCCTCATGATTTTTTTTTCTTAATTAAAGCAAACTTCACATATAATATTAGTTTCAGGTGCACAACATCCTGATTCAATCACTTATCTTTTTTTAAAGTACTTCCTATCTGTACAAGTAACCTTAAGTCCCTCAAGAACACTTAAGTTTTCACAGGTTTACAAATATATAAATAGTCCAACAGATGTTGTTATTCATAAGTAACATAAAAGGCCACTTTGATAAAAATCAAAATGTCTGTTAATTTCAAGTCTTAGCTAGGATATGGAACAATATAAAGCTTTTGACAACAGAAGTATAGGTATAATCATGTTGGAAAACAATTTGGCACCACCAAAACAAAGCTGAACACATACATATCCTATTACTCAAGAATGTTTCTGATGGGCATATACCCAAGAGAAACTCTTGCACATAGGCACCAGGAGTTAGGTTTAAGAACATTTAAAGCAGGGACGCCTGGGTGGCTCAGTTGGTTAAGCAGCTACCTTCGGCTCAGGTCATGATCCCAGCGTCCTGGGATTGAGTCCCACATTGGGCTCCTTGCTCGTCAGGAAGCCTGCTTTTCCAGCTCTGCCTCTGCCTACCACTCTGTCTGCCTGTGCTCGCTCTCTCTCTCTCTCTATAACAAATAAATAAAATCTTTAAAAAAAAAAAACTTAAAAAAAAAAAAAAGAATATTTAAAGCAGCACTGTACAAGAACAAAAACCTGGAACAACCCAAATTTCCACTAACAAAGAAATGAATTAACTACAATATATGGATTCACTGGAATACCACAGAGCAATGAAAAATGAATGAACTAGAGCTACACACATGAATGAATCTCAAGAACATAATGTTAAAGAAAGCAAGTTGCATAACAATACTAGCAGTGATTTCATTTATAAAAGTTTCAAAAACATCGAAAGTAAACAATGTATTACCTAAGGAATCAAACACATGGAAAAGCAAATGAATGATAAACACAAAATTCCCACGGGATAAGTAGTTCCTCTTGTGTGAGGAACACAGTGAAGCCTTCTGGTTTTACGACTAATGTTCTTTTTAAGAACTTAGGTGCTAAATATATAGGCATTTATCGCATCATTTTTTAAAAGATTCTATTAATGATTCACTATTAGTTCTTTATGCTACTCAAAATCTAATAATAGGGACGCCTGGGTGGCTCAGTTGGTTAAGCAGCTGCCTTAGGCTCGGGTCATGATCCCAGCGTCCTGGGATCGAGTCCCACATCCGGCTCCCTTGCTTGGCAGGGAGCCTGCTTCTCCCTCTGCCCCTGCCTGCCACTCTGCCTGTGCTCGCTCTCTCTCTCTCTCTAACAAATAAATAAATAAAATCTTTAAAAAAAAAAATCTAATAATAACTGAGTAAAAAAAATTAACAACTGACTTTAAGATACGTAAAATCTCAATTCAAAAACAATACTAAATTATTCACAGAATAATTGCACTTACATTTCTCTGTATTTATTTAGTAGTGAACAATGCAAAGTTATCAGTATTCAAATAGTCAAACCTATCAGTAGTACCAATTAGGAAAACAATGAGGAATAAAATAAATCCCCCACCCAAGAAGCCATGCCCCATTTGAGAAAAAAAACAAAGCCATGCCCTATCTAATGGCACCTACAGTTACCTATTTTACTCAATGATTTAAGCTCACAGCTTGACGAAAAAGACAAAGCAGCCTTCAGAATCTGATACAAAGTTTGCCCTTTTGACCTTTTATCAAGGTAGAATCATTAAATACAAGTTCATAATATGGAGAAGTCTCTGTTTCCTCTTACTTTATGACCATAAGGAAAGTGCTAACATCACAATTTCATTTCTCTTTTATACCCTAACCACTTAGAGGCCTGAGCCTATGACCCAAATAATGCCACACAAGCAGACCCCAGCTGACAGGATTTTAGGAATGCTTTCCAGCAGACATGGCACAGCAGTAGTGTCATCAGGAAGAAGTCCCCACAGAACCTTGCAATAAAACAGAACTTTTTTTTTTTACACTTTTTTAAAGTGTAAGAACACTTTAACATGAAATCTACCCTCTTAACAAATTTAAGTGTCAATATAATTTTCCTTGTTGTAGGTACAATGTTGAATAGCAGATGTCTAGAGCCTATTCACCTTGTGTCACTCAAACTCTGAGCCCACTGATGAGCGCTCCCCATTTCTCCTTCCTCCCAGCTCCTGGCAGCCACCATTACATTTTTCGATTCTATGAACTTGACTGTTTTAGATACCTCATGTAAGTGGAATCATCCAGTGTCTTTCTGTAACTGGCTTATTTTAGGTAGCACAATGTGGCATAGAACAGAATTTCCTTCTTTTTAAGGCTATGTTGTATTCCACTGTGTGTATATACCACAAATTGTTTATCCATGCACTCATCCATGGACATTCTGGTTGTTTCCACGACTTAGCCACTGTGAACAGTGCTACAAGAAGAGAACTTATGTGCAATGTATAATTCGAGGGAAGTATCACAGGGTCCTTCTACCAGGTTCAACTACAGCTGTCAAACACACAGCAAAAAAGATCTAGCTTACAGAGTATTGAATTGCTCTTCATTCAAAGTCAGACACAAGACTGATACCAATCAAAGAAATCGAAATAAGAACACATAATTGGTGAGCTAGGAGTACTACCTGCCCAAGCATGAATAAGCAAATGCCTCATGTTAAAACAGGAGATTGGGAGAGGTTCACGATCAACCAGGAAGAGTAATAATTGTATTTATATTCCATTACATTAAAACTTTACTATGCAGAGATTTATAATGGTTGCTCTGTGGAGTATGCCTGCCTACAGTATATCTACTAAATGGGTTTGCTATAGATACCAGGGACAATTCCTTATTAGTACAGGAGTTACCATGCTATTGCTTCTCTCTTCTAACATCTAGAGTTAAGTATGTGCTTAGCTAAGTGCATATGTGTCTATTACATCACCCCTACCAAATTTACTAATACCAAACTAAAAATTTTGTATGCTGGGACGCCGGGGTGGCACGGTTAAGCATCTGCTTTCTGCTCAGGTCATGATCCCAAGGTCCTCCTTGCTAAGCGCGAAGCCTGCTTCTCCCTCTCCCTCCCACTCCCCCTGCTTGTGCTCACTCTCTCTCTCTTCGACAAATAAATAAAAATTAAAAAAAAAACAAAAATAAGAAAATAAAAATTTTGTATGAAAAAGATTCACCCCCCAAAAAAATGACTAAAACTTCTACATACAAACTGTATGAACAATATAAGATCACACCTACTTTCACCAGCCCCTCAATCTCGGAAAAAAAAAAAAAAAAAAACTGAGTTAAATAAAGACTTGTTCAACTCTTGATTACCTACCAACAAAATGATGCTTGCTTTTTAAAAGTTCTACTGGAATACATATATAACTCATGCCAAAGCCCCAGCATAACTGTTTATAATATAAGCATGTCAATAAAAAGTTATTTCCACTGACCACCACAATGTCCTTAAACCAACAATGGTCTTTTGTAAGATCAATGAGCTTTGTAAGAAGCTATGACAGTTGTACCCAACCACCTAACTTACAGCAGTTGCTAGGGATGGTATGAGATAATGCGAGGAATTTAAAGATAATCTTTATAAATACAAAGCATAATATGGTAATACCTCCATCAGTGATGAAGATGAGTTCCAGAAACATGCTGCATTATTTGGAAGGAACTTTATGTTATGGAAGGACAAGAGTTTCAGAGGGCAAAGTGACATTTCAAAATTGCTACATTCTGGAAGGGCAATTCCTTCCTCAGTTTCCAAATCCAACCCCCAAGATGCCCAGCTACGTACGCACTTTCTTCGTAGAGACCCAAATCACCCTACCTTGCTATTGCTTCTTTGAAAGAATCTACTCCAAGAATGTGTTCAAAATGTTCATAAACAGATGGAAGCCGGGCGGGGGGGGGGAGGGGTAGGCAAAATGAGTGAATGGGAGTGGGAGATAGAGGCTTCCAGTTTCAGAACAAGTAAGTCACAGGAATAAAAGGCACAGCATAGGACATATAGTCAATGATATTATAATACTGTTGTATAGTGACAGACGGTAGCACACTTGTGGTAAGCACAGCCTGAGGTAGAGACATATTGAATCACTATGTTGTACACCTGAAACTAATGTAACATTGTGTGTCAACTATTCTCAAACTAAAAAACTTTAAAAAAAAATGAAAAAGTTCTAAATACTAAATTATTAAAGTGAGAATTACTAAAACGTGACAGAGACACAATTAGAAAAATGGAAAAAAAGGAAAGAAAGAAGAAAAATGGGGCTAAGAGACTTTCTTGACACAGGATTGTCACAAACCTTCAATTTGTAAAAACCACAGTATGTGTAAAGCCCAATAAAGCAAGCACAATAAAATAGATGTGTATATATATATATATATATATATATATGTGTGTGTGTGTGTGTGTATATAC